>PVKZ01009476.1:0-10954 GCA_004027375.1 Macroglossus sobrinus
CTCCACGCGTCCCCAGAGTCACGGGAAGCCCGCCCTGGACTGCCACCACCCTGCCCAGGGCGGCCTTCCCGCCTGCATACTCGGTCTTTATCAAACACCGAGACCAAACCAGCCCGACGACAAGCCCGTGCAGGTCCGCTGGCCTGTGCCACCAAAACAGCGGCCGCTTTGCTCCGCCACATCCCTGTAGGAAAGGCCATCATCGGTCATTCTGGAGTTGGTTTTTGGGGCCATCGGATTCCTTTTGCCGGTTTCACATGGCAGAGCGATAATACACTGGCAGTTCGCTGTCAGGGGGTGTGGGGTAGACGTGTGTTTAAATTTAGGACCAACGAAAACAGACTCTCCTGAGAAATAATGCTTCCTTCCTTCTGTGTCTTGGCAGCAGCTTTCCCTGTGTGCACGGGCTGCAGGAAAGCTCACCAGCAAGCTCCGACTTTCGTGTGTTTTGACGATCATATTTTGTACGCGTGCCTTGTGTTCGAGGCCCCTGGAAATCATCTTGGAGGAAGCACGCTTCACTGGGCCTGACTGGGCCGTGTGAGGGGTTGTCATCAGCCAGGGCTGCCAGGGCTCCCCAACGGGCAGCGGTGCGGGCAGACCGGACAGGGCGCACCCCTGGACAGGGCAGTGGGACAACAGGACAGAAAAGCTTCGTACTGTGGGGTTTTGATGGGGTGTTAACCACCTCCCCAAATTACTTGAGGTATCAGCAGGAGACTCCTTGTGGGAGAACAGTGAGTGGGGGCTTTCAGGGGTCCCTGGGAGGAACTGGAAATCACCCTGCTGCCGGCGTGGCACAGGCCCCTCCTCTTCCCCGTTCCCCGGGCATGTGTGGCAGGAGACCTGTAATTAAGGGTAAGGGTCCGGCCCTTATCAGCTTTGTGACCTTGGCCAAGCTCTCTGACCCTGAGCATTCTGTCTATAAAACGAGTTAATGATGTTTCTACTTAATTGGGTTGTGAACATTCAATGAGTGACCACATATAAAGCACTTATGACAACGCCTGGCACGTACTAAGCGACAAATAAATGCTGGCTGTTCTTATTCCTCCCTTGGACAGGGAAGGGTAGCCCAGGTGGGCTCTGAGGGGCAGAGAGCCCCGCACCAGCTGGAGGGGTTAAAGACCTATTACTCTGGGGCAGAGGGCTTTGACGGAGCCCCTCCTGCACCCGACTCGGCTCTGGCTTCCCCGAACACTTTCCACTAGGCCTCCAGTTTTAGCCTTCTGCATGCATTTTCCGATTTTAGCAAGAATCCCCTTCCTCCGTGTCTGACCGCCCTCTGCTACCCCCCAGGGGGTCTCATCATCTCCGCCTAACTTCAGCAGGAGTCCCCCTGTACCAACTGATGTTCCCTCTTCACGGGGTCCGACCCACTGACCCGCCCTGCCCCTCAGCTGTCTGTTCCCACTGGCCCATGCTGTCCTTCCGGCTGAGCCTGGTTCTGTGCTCAGGTCTCGTGCTCCCTACTGCCACAGCCCTTGTGCATGAGAAAGGAGTTCTACAGAAGGTGACCTCAGGGGCGACCTAATCACAAACTCCTAACTGGGCAGGTGTGGGGGGATCACCAACCCCCAGGCCTGTAACTGTAGTCAGAGGTTATCTCTACCTCTGCCTTAAGCAGCCCTGTCCCTTGCTCTTGTGCGTCCAGGCCGACACGCCTTTGAAATAAGCTGGAACGCCCGCACGTGGGCACACAACCTTAGCTGTCCCGCAATCTGTCCTGCCTTGCTGTCTCTCCAGACTCTGTGTCACCTTCCTGACCCACACGTCCCGCCTTAATTCCAAACGCGTAAGAGGAACCACGCGCTGTCACTCTGCAGAGCATTTGAGGTCTCGCTTCCCAGCGAATGCCATCGGTTTGGCGCAAACTCATGAGCATCCTGCACAGGGCTGGACGCTTCTCGCGTGCACGCGCTGATCTCACGTGCGCGCGCTGAGCGAGACTATCTCGGTAGTTAAACCGTCCGGCTGGGCTTTCCTGACACCGCCCTGTCATTATTAGGAGGCTTCTAGAACCCAAGGCCAAGGGGCCAGCGACGCCCTTCCTGAGGCTCCCCCAAGCCCAGAGGCAAGAATCCCCATCGGGAGGGCCGGAGGACCCCCTTCTGGAGAAGCGGGCGGCCCCTTTTCCGAGGGCCTGGGGCAGGGGCGAGGGTTGGGGGCTGCGGCCCCCTCCCCAGACACCCAGCGCCGCTCAGAAGCGCCCAGCGAGGCCGTTTTGCGCAACGACAAACCCCGCCGTTCGGAACCTGGGAGGCCCGGCCGCGGGAGGGGGGCGGAAGTCCCGCGGCTGCACTTCCGGCGGCGAAAGGGGGCGGGGCCACGTCGCCTACGTCACTTCCGGGCGCGGCGGGCGAGGTGAGCGCGGGAGCCCTGGCGGCGGGTGGGCGCCGCCGAGCGGCCCGGGAGGGTGTCGCCGCCGCTCCGTGGGGGCGGAAGGCGGTGGCGTGACTCCTCCGGACCCAGAGGAGAGCTGGCGGGGCGGGGCTGGGGCGGCGAGCCGTCGGGAGGCGGGGATCCCTCGCCGATGAGAGACGGGCCGCCCTTTTGCCCGGCCCGGGGGTGCGCGCTTGCGTGTGATCGGCGAACCCCGAAAGTTCCCGGCGGAGCCCGCGCGGACACACGCGCTTCCCAACGGGCCCGAGCGGGTTTGGGAGCCGCGAGGGCGTCTGGCCGGGACTGACCAGCGTCCTTCCCTCCCTCCGGCCGTGAACTAAAGGCGCCGTGGATGTCAGCCAGCCATGGAGGGCAAACCGCTGTTGACGTCCAAACAGAAGACCGAGGTGGTGTGCGGCGTCCCCACGCAGGTGGTCTGCACGGCCTTCAGCAGTCACATCCTGGTGGTGGTGACGCAGTTCGGGAAGATGGGCACCCTGGTCTCCCTGGAGCCCAGCAATGCGGCCGGTGACATCAGCAAGCCCGTGCTCACGACCAAAGTCCTTCTGGGGCAGGACGAGGTGAAGCGGTTGGGGAGGGCCCCGAGGTGGTGGTGGTGGGGGTGGGGAGGGCGCAAGTGGCTGTAACTTGTCAGGGACACAGTGTGTGGTAGGCAAGGCCCCCCGCCCCCAGCATCTTCTGGGCCCTTGGTGAGTATGGGGGCACCCGCTTGCCCATGGGGCGTGCTTTTCCCAGCCCATTAGTGTTCTACCCAGTGGGCAAGTGGAGGTGTTGATTTTGTAACGCGGGCCACCCCTCAGTTTGACCCAGTCGTGGTGCTTGGCGGTAGCGAGTGGCTGTCCTCGCTCCGTTGTGCAGAGGCGCTCTGTGAGATTAGGGTTCGCCTCTGCAGACGTGGTTTCCGTGGGTCCTCCCAGACCAGAGAGCCGCGAGAGACAGGCCTCGGGACGCAGAGGACCAACTTCGGGGTGCCTCAGCAGTCTGCTACAACTGGAGTGCTCTGAGCCGCAGTCAACCCAGTCACTGTCACGTCGCACTGCTTGGTGGCCTGCGATGCCAGTCCGGGTCCCTGGGGGTCACTTAACGAAGGTGTTAAGAGAAAAACCAGATTTCTTGCAGTTAATGTGGTTTTCTCTCCAGCCTCTCATCCACGTCTTTGCGAAGAACCTGGTGACGTTCGTGTCTCAGGAAGCCGGAAACCGAGCCGTCCTCCTCGCCATGGCCGTGAAGGACAGAAGCATGGAGGGGCTGAAGGCCTTGAAGGAGGTGATCCAGACGTGCCAGGTGTGGTGACCCCCCTGTCAGCAGTCACCCCTGCTGCGCAGACACCCTCCGGACGATTTGAAGACCCCTCCCTCGGTCCATCTGGCGAGGGAGCTTCTCGGGCCCGGCGCCGGAAGCCAGGAGCAGCGTGCGCGTCTCCGGCTGACTCGCTTGCTGCCGACACCGTCTGCGCAGCGCGTGCTGGGAGTCGTGAGTGGTTCTCACCAGGGTTCCAGCAGTCACACGTGACTGAGAGTTAGGAGAATGAGTCACGGCTTCAGTGTGCGATAATCACTTACTGGAGGAAATGTTTTTCGTATTAAAAATAAACGGATGACTCGACACTTCCCACCGTCCTCCTCAGCAGCGCCGAGAGGCTTGAGTCACGGCGCAGGTCCGGTTCGGTGTGCCGTGGGCGGGGGGGAGCTGCTTGCTACACGGTGACAGGGACCCCAGGAGCTGTTCGTGCGTGCTCTTGCTCCCCTTCCTGGGACCCCCCCTGGGCGCACCTGGGGAGCCAGGTGGCTCTGCGCAAACATTTGCTGTTTAGCTGTGTTACAGTCAGTGCACTGGGGCCGGGGCACAGACCTCGCCTCCGGAGCTACACCCTGGAGAGCAGCTCTGTGTCCCCACCATGCACAGGGCCACCGGGGGAGGGGCAGGAACCCAGCATGGGGGAGGAGCAGGCATCAGGCATCAGCGGCATCCAGGCTGGCTGGTGTGACACCCGAGGTGGGGACAGACGCGGAGGGTCTCTGCTGTGCTGAGGCCTTGGGCTTGACCCTGAGGTCAGTCAGGAGCCACTGAGGGTCGCTGGTCAGGGTGGCTTTGCCCTCTGAAAACAGTCTCAGGAACTATCCCCAAGGAGTGGTGGGAACTTGGTGAGTGTTGGCTTCAGCAGTGTTTATGCCGCAGAGGTCAGCCTGCCTGTGGCTGCCCAGCTGGGACCCGCCCGGGCCCCCGTGTGCCTCTGGCACAGTGACCCGCATCACTAGTTGTACCAGAAACCAGAGGACAAGTCTTGGTTCCGTTTGACTCCATCTCACAAGCAAAGGATGCGACGGGAGACAGAGTTAGGGGCTGAGGTCCGGAAGCAGGACCAGCTGGTCCTGGGCAGAGCGGCACCAGCGACCCCTTTCCAGGAACTCAGGGTTCACTTCCTAGGTTCACGTAGAGAGATGCCTCAGGTGACATCAGTTCGTTCTCGAGATTAGAAGATGTCTTTTCTGGTTTCTCTTAGAACCATCTGCTTCTGAAGCCTCGCGTCTTGGTTTTGGAACCCCCAGTCTAGGGCAGGTGACAGGGAATGCAGACATTTTTGTTCACAGGGCCACGGGTTCTCTCCGTCATCTGGTGGGGGACCCGAAGCTCGGGCAGGCTCCAGTCTCAGTCCACACTCAGGTCTGCAGCTCTTGGTTTTCTGCTTTGGGCCCAAAACGCGTAACAATGGGGCCAGCTCACACTGGGGACCATTCTCGGTGGTCACCCTTCCCGCACACGTGGCAACCCGGTCCTCACAACAGCCGGGTGAGGTTGCTGCGGCCATCTGCGTGTCACAGTGAGGAAACAGGCACAGAGTGTCACCCAGTTGCCACTGAGTGGCAGAGCTGAGATCGAACCGGGCAGAGGGCCCGAGTCCACGCCCAGCAGGTGTTGGCCTCCCTGTCACCTGTTCCTTTCAAAGTGGCCGCAGGCTGCTGCAGCCTCAGAACTCAGGCCTGGCTGTCGCCGTCATGGGCTTCTGTCTGCAGCCCACGGGGCTGACCAACCCTGCCCTCCATCAGCCCAGCCCGGGGCCCCTGAGACTTCGTTTCCATCCTCCCGGCCCTCTGTCCTGCCCGGGCCCAGTCTGTTTCTGCCCGGGCCCGCTGCCTGTGTGCCCAGGGCCTGTCTGTACATGTCCATTGCCCCAGAATAATCTGCCGGCCCTGGGGGTGTACCTGGCGGGCGGGGTGCTCACCTGGGCCTGGACCAGCCAGACCAGCCTAAGACCAGGGCACTCGGTCACTGGGGTGAAAGGCAGGCATTGGGACGAGGGCCTTAGGTCTGGGACTGGCTGGTGTCTTCTCAGCCACCCAGCTGGGAGATGCCAGGAGTCCCCTCACCGGGACACAGTAAACAGCAGTCAGAGGCCCCGGCTGCCAGGTCTGGGCGGGCAGGTCTGTCCTGCCACAGGCTTGGTCAGCGTCCCGCCCCGGGCAGGGCAAGCAGGCCCAGCCGGCCTGGCCACCTGTCCTGTGTGGGCCGTGACACTGGTCAACAGGGACCAGACCTCACTCAGCCAAGAACCCCACGGGCAGCCAGTCAGCCACGGGGCTGACCCCTCACCTCCCAGACCAGGCACCCTGTGTTCATAGTGCAGGGCTCAGCACAGCCAGCTCCCACTCTGTCACCTGGGGACGGACACCTCGCCCCCCATGGCCTCCTGCTGGCTCACAGGTCACGCCCTGTCTGTGGTCCTGCTCCAGGGGTCTGGGCCCTGGGAGGACCACATGGCAAGTGGGGTTGCCCAGGCCCCCAGAAGTGGCGGGGGCCCCCAGCATGCATAGCCCAGGGAGGGGCTGGAGGGCCCCAAATCATCCTTACAGATGAGAAAGCAGAGGCCCAGAGCAGCAAAGGGGCTGCCAAGAGGTCAAGGCCATAGATAGCACAGGGGGCTGAGGGCCGGGCTGCCTCCAGAGTGACTGGGTCAGGAAGCCAGAGAAGAAAGGGGGTGGGATGGCAGAAGTCCCCCCATGTGCTGCGCCCCAGGTTTATTAAATGCACACAAGACCCAGGCAGGAAGGGCCGGAAGGAGCCAAAGCTGCCCTGTGAGGCAAAGCCCTTGCCCAAAGTGTGCAGGAGCCTCTGGAGTGCGAAAGTTTCGGAGCCAGGGCTCTCTAGAGGCCTTCCTGGAGGCGGTGGCTGAACAAGCACTGGACAGCATCAGACAGCTGTGAGAACAGCCCAGAAATGACACTGAGCCTGGCCTCCTCCACCAGAGCAGGGGTAGCCTTGCGCAGAAGGGGCTTCCCGGGGATAAGGGATCCTTAGGGGTCACAAGCCAGCTCTGTGGGTGTCAGACCTCTCGCCCCCACGTGCCGCCGGCGTGCCACCAGCCTCCTCAGAAAATGCTGCCTCTCCCCGCCGTGTGACCTGCCTTTGACAAAAAGGGCAGAACTTGGGACGTCCTTCCCCGAAGCCGGAGCCCTCAGGGCCCCCAGAGGTGCTGCCCTGAGCCCCTACAGAGCAGACGGCTCTTCCCAGTACCCACAGTGGCTATGTAAGCAGAGCGGGGCTCCCCTCCCGTCACCTCCTAGACCCCGGGTGGCCACGCCTCCATACAGGGCCCCGGCACAGGGCAGACCTGGGGCAGGTGAGTTGGGCCCCACCTGTCACTGCTGCCCCCCAAAACCAAAACTGCCCCCTCGTCACTCCCGGCTGCCTATAAACCTAGACTGTTTGCATCTCTTGGGAACCAGACTTTTTAAACTGGGACGAGCCTCATAAGGGCTTGAACCCACTCCTGACACCTAATGCGCCCTGGATGGGTGTGGCTGCCACCGACATCCCCCTGGAACTTTCACCCCCAATGACAGCCGCGTCCATAGTGCGGTCACTCCCAACGCGCCCCGCGCCCCACTTGGGCCTGCGCTGAGAAGCCTCCAGCCCAGCCTGGCCCCCTGCAGAGCCCCCACCTGTCACAGGCGGCAGCTGGCACAGGCAGGTGAGGGCACCTGGCGGCCAGCCGCTTCCTGCGAGCCAGCTGCCGCTGAGCAGACGCCTGAGGGATAGAGTGTCCCCAATGGGAGGGGACAGCCCTCGGCTCCTCCCCTCTCCTCAGCCCCTCCCTGCAGCCTGGAGCTCAGGTGGGCCACTACAGGTGAGAGACCAGTGGCCCTAGGCCTGGCTCGGCCTCCAGGCAGAGCCCCACCCCCTGTGGGGCAGCCACTGGAGACCACATGGCCACACGGATGACCAGCCAGGCTTCCCTAGAGGCCGGGCCTCCCGGGGCTGGGCCGAGCGCTTCCTGCCTGCGAGGTAGGCCGGGGCCCTGGGACCCAGGCTGGAGGCGGGGGAGGCCTGACAGGCTGTGGGCACGGGGGAGGAGAGAGGCACCGGGACCCCTGCAGGTGGGCGCGTGGATGTGAGCCTAGCAGGTGGCCGAGCTGGGCACCCAGCCGGCCCGGCTGGTCTCCGGGGGCCAGTGGGACCCGGGCTGCATCGCCCCCGGGCACCCGCGGCTGCAGGCCCAGGCAAGCCCGGCCACTGGGGCTCCTTCACTTTCCCAGATGTTTTTGGCCCCTAAAAAGTGGGCTCTCCACAAGCCCATGGGCCAGAGATGGGGGCTAACGTCTGTGGCCAGGAGGCCAGGCCCCCGGAGGGAAGCGCCCCAGGCCTTGGAGTGGGGTCCCTGTGCACAGAGGGTGCCCAGGGCCACCAGGAGTCGGGGAAAGTGGCCAGGATGGCCAGACGCTGACTCCTGTGGAAGGGACAGGGGCCAGTGCTGGGCAGCCCGGGCGTTCCGCCTGGAGGGGCCGTCCCTCCCTCCCCCGGGCCCTGGGCCGCGTCCAGCCTCCGGGCACCTTTGCCCTCTCCCCACCCCGCACCCTCCCTGCCTCTGCAGATGACTAACGCCGCGGGGCTCCTGGGGGCGGCGGGCACCCCCCTGGCGTCGGCAGCCTGGCCGCAGCCCAGCGCCATGCCCGCCGGGCTGCAGACGGACCCGGCGGGCAACAGCTCCCAGGGGGCCTCCTCGCTCTTCCTCACCACCCCGCTGGCCCGTGGCATCTCGGGCGTTTTCGTGTGGACCGCCCTGCTGCTCACCTGCCACCAGGTAAGCCCTGCCCTCTGCACCTCCTCGCGACACCGCCTCGGGGGGCCGTGGCCTCGGCACCCTGACCCCACCGGGACTGTGGGGTCTGAGACGCTGGCCCTGGCGTTGACATGAGAGGCCCAGCTGCACGGAGCAGCGCCCAGGGGCCCTCAGAGGCAGCACGGCAGGCTCGGGGGGCAGAGGGGTTCGCTCCTCAGGAGCTGGGCCTGAGGATGGCGGGCCTGCTGGGCAGAGGGCCATCAGCCTGTCCACCGAGGTCAATGGTGTCCCCCATCACGGACCAGAGGACGGAGACGCACGGCACCCCGGGAAGGCCAGTGAGGGCCACGGCTCCACGCGGGGGAGCCGGGAACGGGGTCAGAGGGTAGCCTCCGGGGAGGGACACAGGGGACAGAAGTTACATGCCTGGCTTGGTGGGGGGCGGGACGGCCCCCAGAAGGAGTGGCGGAGGTCCGAGAGTTCTCCGACTTGCGGAAAGGACCGGAAGGGCCGGCCTGGCCCGAGGGGCAGGGAGCTGGGAGCAGGGGCTCTGTACGGGCCGGAGAGGGCCACCTGGGCTGGAGGTGCACGTGGTGGCCTCAAACATCGGTGTGGGGTGCGGTCTTCAGCCTGGGGGGCAGGGGGGCCGGGGAGGGCTGGTGACAGGCAGCCACAAGGAGTCTGTCGGGACAGTGTGGCTGGCTCTGCTGTAGGGACAGGATTGGTGGGTGAGCCCGGGGTCAGGAGACCGGCAGGCAGGGAAGCGGGAGTCACCTGTCCGGCCTTGAATAACCAGGGACACAGTGACATGACAAATGTGTGAGCGTGGGCCACCGGGACTGAGGTGCAGCTGAAGGGCTGGGAGGGGTCCCTCCACGGGGGGCCCGTCAGGGAGGACTGCCTGAGTCTCGCCCAGCTGCCCGCGGCACCTGGACAGGTAGCCTGCACAGGTGGGTGACACGCTGGCATTTGGAGGGAACCACGCCTTCCTGCCTGGTGGCAGAGTGGTCAGGTTTGGGGGAGGGCATGATCTCTAGGACGAAGAGAAGCAGGGGACAGGCACCCAGCCACCACGGGCTGGGCCTTGGCTTCCCTATGTCTAGCCCGGACCTCCTGTAACCTGGGGACCAGTGAGTGCGTGCCCGAGCTTCCCGGGCCCTGCTGCCCACAGCTCCCGGGCCCCGCTGGCCCCCCCGCTGCCAGGCCCTCTGCCCATCCGAGCCCAACGACAGAAAGGAACACAGCCCCTCACTTTAAAGACAGGAAGTAGGCTAAAGACGACAGCGCGTTGCCAAGGCCACCCCACCAGGCGGTGCTGGCACTGGGAGCAGAGTCCAGATCTCCTGGTGGCTGGCTGTGCCCTGCCTCCTGCACCAGCTGGGGAGGGAGCAGCTGATAAGGGGCCTGTCCCCGTCCCGCCTCCCCGTGCTGAGCCCTAGGAAGCTGGGTACACACGGCTCTGCACACGCCACTCCCTCTGCCCAACCTGCCCTTCACCACCCTCTCTCCACCTCCACGCATGGCACCTCCTCCAGGCGGCCTTCCAGGGGTGCTGTGTGACCACAGCCAGCCACCTGTGTATCCGGCTTCCCGGTGCCTCCTCCCCTTAGACGCTCAAAAGGTCTGCAGGCGAGCCCCAGGGCCACTGTCCCCCGCCATCCGGACGTGGGACAGGGCGCTCTTTCCTCGCACCCCGCCGTGCGTCTCCAGCAGGCCTGGAGTCCTCCTTGGCTCGTCCTAATGTTCCCATGTCATGTTCCGTCAGAGCACGGCCCCGTTTTCCCCGCCGCATGCTCATGGGTGTGTGGCTGCAGCACGTGACCAGCCGGCCACCCCCCCACCTGTGGTCACAGTGCAGCGCCATGAGCAAATCCTCCATCCGGGTCAGAGGGTCCCAGCCCTTTTCCCGTCCCTGTGGAAACGCCAGCCTGCCTTCCGGAAGGCCCGCCCTCAGGGGCCACGACCGTCCCCTTGGGCGTCTCCTGGGCTGGGTGACCAAATGCACGAGCCACGGGCAAACGAGCGTCTGCTCACAGTGGCCCACAGAGAGGGTGGCGGGTGGCCCCACGTCCCCCCAGGGCCCCCAAGCCCGGCCTCGCTCCGCCCTCCCAGATCTACCTGCACCTGCGCTTCTACACCGTCCCCAGCGAGCAGCGCTACATCATCCGCCTGCTCCTGGTCGTGCCTGTCTACGCCTTCAGCTCCTGGCTCAGCCTCCTCCTCCTGGGGGCCCGCCAGCACTACATCTACCTGGACTCCATGCGCGACTGCTATGAAGGTGAGCCAGGGCTCCCAGGGCAGCCGCGAGGGCCCGGGGGGCCGGAGGCGGGGCCGAGCGAGGGGCCGTGGGGTCACTGGTGCCCAGGGGAGCTCGTGGACCTGGGACACAGAACTCCTGACTCCCAAGGCGGGCGTTGGGGCTACAGCCGGGCCTGCCTGGAGCCGGGATGGGAAGTGGGGCCCTAGACAGGGTGGGGCGCTGGGGCGGCCTGT
>PVKZ01009477.1:0-10955 GCA_004027375.1 Macroglossus sobrinus
TTGCACAGGAAACAGCAGGTTCTGTATAACTTCCCCATGGGTTTAGAGCACTGTGGGAGCACTGAGACTGTCAAGATATGTGTGACAGTAATAATCGGCCTCATCCTCATCCTGGAGCCCACTGATGGTCAGAGAAGCTGAACTGCCAGACTTGGAGCCAGAGGATCTGTCTGAAATGCCAGACGCTCTATCGGTATCAAAATAGATGAGGAGTTTGGGAGCTGATCCCAGGAACTGTTGGTACCACTGCAGAGAGTTATCCCCCATGTTGGAGCTGCTTCCACTGCAGGGGATGGTGACACTCTGTCTCGGGGCCCCAGACACTGAGGACGGCTGGGTCAGCACAGACTGGGCTCAGGAGCCTAGAAGAGGGAGAGACAGAGAGATGGTAATGCTGGGTCTAGAGACAAAAAGAGGGAGGAGGGCCCTGTGTGTCCTCTCAGGGTCCCCTCTCCTGTCCCCTTATCCGGTCACTTGTATAGTGAGTGAGGAGGGTGAGGAAGAGAGGGGACCAGGCCATGGTGGAGATGATCACCCAGTCCTGTCCTCTGTGTCCCCACAGCTGAAGCTGAACTTCCCCCAAGTCTGTCCTTCCCCTCTTGATTCACTGACAGAGGGTGGGTCCACTCATGCAAATGAGACCCCCAGCTTTCTGATCCCTCATCGGGTCCTGGTTCAGGTCCCTCTGACAGAGGATGTAAGGAGCGGGCAGGGATAGGGCTGTGTGGGGACTGTGGGGTGAGTTTTTCACAGCTGCGAGCCCTGACTAGGGGGCCCTAGGCAATGCCAGGTGGGTTGTATCAGCTGGTGTTTTCCAGACTCCACAGAAACAGTCACTGTGTGCCCCCTGGTGCCCAGTTTTAGATACATCATTGTGTGACATGGTGACTAGAGCCCATCAGAAACAGTTCTTGCTCCCCAAGGCCTGTCCACCTCCCCGTGAATAAGGACCAGGCCATATGTCCCCTTATGTGGCCTCCCCATCACCTGAGGGCAGTCTCTATGCTCTTCCCAGAGTCCTCAGGGTGGGTCTGACCACTGGTTCCTTGACTGTTCGCTGGTCAGGACAGAGGTGGTGTCTCCTGTACAAACTTCGCATAGATCAGGATAATACAGAGCAGTGACCGTCCCCGTGGATGCGTGTCCCCTTCCGTGTGGGACACAGTTCTTCCCTTCTGTGTGATTCCTCCTTGTTAGATTGAACCGTGTATCTGCAACACAGGAACTGCTGGTTCTGTGTCCTCCACGGGGACTCGTAGCTCTTTGTTTTACATCTGCTCCTTGACCAAGCTTCACCTCCCCAAAGGTCTCCTTGTTAGTGTGTGAACTAAATAAAACATGTCACACGTGTCTGTGTCATATATGTATGAGATCAGATATGTGCATTTCTGAATCAGGCTCATGCTGATTCCAGATTCCAGGACACAGAAGAGGAAGGTGACTGTGGCAGCACCAGCTGGGATCGGATTCTCAGCAATGACCTCGAGGTGACCTGGGGGAGCACTTGATTGGTGATATGACCAGAAGGGACCAGAATCAGAATATGTGGCCAGAGATTTATGAGCTGGGCCTCTGGGACTGTCCCCCCTGAAGAAAGGGCAGGTAGAAGAGAGGTACCCTGTGATGGTGGACAATAGTGTCACTGCAGCTGATAAACCTGCTGCACTCATGTTATTTTCGTGGGAGAAGGTGGCCAAACATGGAAATTTTGCTGTATTCGACCTTTTCTGAGACTACTGAGTCTTAGACCATGGCCTCACTAAGAATTGTGTGGATTTTTATGGAGGTTGACCTTTTGCAGAACAATGCAACAGTCAGGGAGACAGATCTGGAACTTTGTGAGACAGGCGCCAGCTGGCCTATGTCCCCTGCTCGCTCCCAGTGTCCACAGTACCACACCCAACATGAACTGAGGAAGAGGGTGGAGAACAGAGGGATGCACATGGAGGGACCAGTTATGGAAACTGCTTCTCCCGTCCTCTCCTCTGTGGACCCAGATCTCTCAGCTATGTGGTTAGCATGTGATGGGCCCCACTCCTGCTGCACAGACAGACCTGTGTTTCCCAGACCATTGAGACAGTCCCTGGTCAATGACTGTGCCAGGGGACACACTGTGAGTGACCCAGTCTGGTGCTTGTGAAGGCCAGTGTTCCAGATCAATGGTTCAGGAGACTGATTCTTTCTCACCTGGAAGGGTTGTTTTGGGGATGAGATGCCCATGACTGCATGAGTATTTAGTCCTAGGAGGAAAATCAGCCTTGTGACACAGGTATCACAAAGAAGAGACACTGCATATAAAGCTCATAGAAAAAGGGGGAAAACCCAGCAGGATCCCCTACTTGTTATCTGGAAAAGAAACATTCCTGGGTCACCACTGACAAGAAGGAAGACTGTGGTCAAGGTTTCCGTCACAGACATGACCTTGGGCCCTAAACCTCACATCCTGACCCGTGAAACTTTTTCAAAGAGGTGCAGCTACTCACGTCTCACCCAGTAACCAAAGACCAGCTCCAAACCTTTTCCCACCCCACATTCTTTCCCTCCTCCCTCCAAAACCACACAGAATCTGACCTTTCTTCTCCACCTCACCTGCACCATCCTTGACCCAGGACTCTAGCTTCATCTTTGTACCAAATCCACAGAACATTCAAGGGCACTGACTATATTCCCACATCCCCCTCATTTATTCTTTGTAGCAGCTGGACTTCAGAGACTTAATCAGATTCTGTATCTTCCTTGTCACATCATCTAGGTTCCTTGCCCCGACCTGAGCCCAACACATAGTAAGTGCTCAATAAATGGTGTAGACAGGCGGACCCCTGAGTAGTCAGCTCTCCTGAGTGAGGCACAGCTGGACTCTGTCTCTGGCTCTGTCCTGACTTGTCATGGATTCTTCCCAGGACATCTTGCCTCTGACATTGGGGATAGTCTGCTGAGTGTGAGACAATCAGATCACGTGTTGCTGCCAACAACGGGATTTGGTGGCCTAAACTGAGAGGACAGGGCTATATGTTCTAAGCTATGTTCCCTAACATGTGCGTGAGGTCCTGGATTTGGCTAAACAAACAAGCAAGCAAACAAACAAACAAACAAACAAACAGGGATGCATGAACTCCACACTTTAGCAAGGACTTTGATAGTCCAAGTATCCAAGAGAGATTAGAGCATTTTCCATGTGGGCCTATCCCGTGAATCTTCTCTGAGACTAGACCCATCTGAGCACATTCAGCACCCGAAAGGGCAACCTCATTTTGCACGTGGATCTCTGTGATGCCACTACGCACAACAGGAGAATGAGTAAGTCCTTCCATGGGGTTGGGGACTGAGACATTAATTGTCTCTATACAATGAATGGCCTCCAGGCTGCTAAATGTAGGATGTGATCACAGTTCTTCTGTTACCAGGTATGTCTGAAAGACCTGCCATTTTGTTTTGCAATTGTCATGACTGTGAGGCCATTGCAAATATAGGAGCACCTTCAATCAAGCTCGAAGATGAAAATTCTACCGGGTACCCTGCTGGTTCATACTGACAAGAATTCTACATGAATTAACTTCCAGGCCCCCCTATTTTGCCGTTGTTGCTGTTGTCCTGTCGTCGTCGTTGTGAGCGACTCCTGTTAGATCCCCACCCCCATTACACTCATATTGATGTGAGATGTCTCTCTGGCCACTAGAATTTAATGATGTCAGAGAAAACGTGTCCTCTCCCCATGATTACCACTATGGGCTTTTAATTGTCTTTAATTGCTAATCTGAAGATTCGTGCTGTCATCCTTTGAATCCATGTAAAGTTGTTGTTTCTTTTTCCTTCATTAGTTTAATTTTAAAGTTGGTATATTCTTAGGATTGGAAACTAAGGCATTAGTATAAGCTTTTTTTTTCCCGTCCTAACTTTTCCATCCAAAGTCTATTACCCATCCCACATTGGGTCCACAGTGATCAACTTTATTGGTAAATACACCAATATTGTCACAGAAGAATATTTTCCTTTAATATTGGGGTTCTCTGACATAATAAAGACTAGGTTGTGCGATCTGGACTCTAGTGACTGAGATGCATGCAAACATCTTCCTACCTGAAAAAAGGTGTGAACATAATCAGGGTCTGTGGTATTAAAGTGGGGAAAGAGGTGATGAGTGTGAGAGCCAAGTTCTTAATGGGAAGGGGTCCATTCAACTCCAGGAGTTCCTCCAGGATGGAAACTCTGGAGAAAGAAAGGAACACCACTTAGCAAAGGTTCCAGAGCTCAGGGAATGATCAGCAAACCCTGAGTGAAGCTCATGGGACACATGGGGGAGGAGCAGAAGGGACCTAGGTCTCTTAGGACACACAGGCTGGACTTCCATTCTCCATGTCATCTCCACTCAGCATTGTTGGAGATATAGAACATGTTTGGGTCCCAGGCAGGGACAGGGGAATGATGGGTCTGACTGGGGAGTGGAGGGCAGAGTTATCAAATGCCCCACAAACAGTAGATACTTATGTATCGCGGTCGTGCTCAGCTCTGTAACCATGATTCTCAGCCTCGTCCTCAGGCGGGAGTCCAGAGTGGTCAGTGAGGTTCTGGTAACAAACCTGGGTAGGGAGAATCAGGCTCAGACCCCTGGAAGGTTCCTCACTGCTGTCTTAGGTGAAGGCTCTGCCTGGGAGCCTGTGGGACCATTGCCATGGTGACTCCCATATCTCTGCTGATTCCTGGGCAGAAGAAGGTGACCTCAGATCTGAGATCATCAAGAGCCTTTCAGTGGGAGTGACTCACATGGGAAGTTCTTGCTCCTGTTGTCCCAGAGGCCATTCTGAACCTGTATTTTTGGAAAGCTCCAATGGGATCAGAGGGGCCAGGAGGACACAGTCAGTGCCTGTGGGCTCAGGAGAACCACTTGCAGGAGTGTTCATGGTCCCCTGTAGTGTCACTGTAGGAGCGCGTCAACCATGGACCAACTTCACCCCCTTCCCTGGAGCAGAATCAGCATTTTCCCAGTGCCTCTGTGGCACACAACCCACTCATGGGCCATAATGAGGGTTCCTCGGACCCCAGTTTTTCCCTTTTCTGGCTCCCCACCCTGAATTCCAGTCTGAATGCTCAGGTGTCGGGCCAGCTCTCTGTATGTCAATGCTCCTGGGCCTGTGTCCTCACCATCATCTCACATCTCAGTACCTCGTCGCTCGAACACACTGCCCCTCGGTCAGCCCTGAATTCAGGGGTCTCCCCTAGGTGTCAGTTTTAAGGGGACCAGAGTTTAGTGTGCTGTGACCAAGAGCTGTACTATCAGGCTGAGGAAGGTAAATGTCCTTTGCTCTAAGAAACCATCTATTATATGGAAGGGCTTCAAAATAAAAAAAGTTTTGAGCAGAATGGCTGAGATCTTCAGCGTAAAATTATTATTTTCTTTGCGACATCAGCTGTAACAAAATAGGAACACATATCTCTTTATGAGAAAATGAAACAGCACTGTGTATAAACGAGGTGGTGAGGACAGCATAGAACCTTCTAAAACTCTCTTTCTCTTCACCTCCTGCTGTGGAGTAGAGGGAATGGGAAGGATGGAGAAGGGGTTTGGGATGGAAGGGGGACTGGTAGGATGATAGAATGTCTCTCGTCATTGGTGACGATGAAACACACAATTAGTGCTCCTCAAAGAATGAAATAAAACTGTGATTGATGGTACTAATTTTGGAATTGGTAGTAAATGGTCTGTGTACTACAATGTGTGTTGTTATTTTCCTTTCTCTTCATATGGGTTCGAAAGCCACAACTCATATCATAGAACAATATTCATTGTGAATTACTTTTCCTATTATATAAATATGTAATCTGATAGCATAGATAAATAAAGGTATTTTCACATCTCTCAAATGTGGAGATGAGGACTATGAACACACAAGGGAAAGAAATAACTAGAAAACTGAAAACCAACAATATCATTTTCTGTTGGTCGCTCTAAAATTCTGAAATCAATGACAACTTACAGAAGAGAAAGTAATAATAACTGAAATGGTGACACAGACAGGACTAACTTATTACACATCTCACCACGAATACATTGGGTGTCCTGTTAGCAGCAGGGCTCCCTGAGGTTGGCCACCGTACACACTGTCTCAGGCATTCTCCATGTACCATGGGTCCCATTAGTGCCACCCCTGGGGCAGATCTGGGTGGGGATGAGGAGCCAGTGTGTAATGAAGGGGTAGATAGGCTGTATAAGGGAGACAGACCCAGGGCCCCAGGAGCCCCTCGCATGCAGGAAGGAGACAGAGCAGCACCCCCTGGTGGTCCTGAGTGACACTGTCTGACTCAGGGAGGAGCTTCCTCTGGAAGATGCTTTTCTCTCTGAGGGAACATGCTGATGCAGGCTGACCACCACCACTTCACACCTGCTATACCCCACAGTCCAGGTGCATTGTCACCCAGAGACGGCGCACGTACCCTAGACAGCCCAAATCCTCCCTGGGGCCAAGGTGAATTTTTCTTCTGATACAATAGATTCTTCTTGCTCTTATGTTGAGTCCTTTGTGTAATGATCAGCTATGAACATAATGCAATTGGACTGTAATTTTCTATCCTGATACTATTTCTGTTGGGTTGGACTCCACCGATTTTCTCAAATAAGACAAGGAGATCAGGCTACAGGTCTTCTAATTTCATATGTATATTAATCATTTATTAACCAAAGACTTAGTGACTGCTGATGGCAGAGCCAGCACCCTCTGACTCGGAACCCCAGTGAGGAATTAGAATGTGGTAGAGAGATTAGATAACGACCACCTATGCACAGATGCCAGGAGCAAAAGGCCGTGCAAATGCCCTTCCTCTCCAGTATCCTTTCTCTATCCCTTAAAAACATCTCCTGTCGAATTTTTGAAGGAAGAGCGAGGAATCTGGGCCATGGGGAGAAGCCTCAGAGCTCTGCTCGCTGAGGCCTAATTGTTGGCACTCTGCCTCCCCAGGTGTGTCCTATTCTGTGCCCGGGTAGCATTGTAGGTGAGGTTCTCAAGCAAATTTATTTCCATTGTGTGATTGTCCGTCGACTTTTGCCTGTAAATCAGGTCTGGGCAGTGACTTCATGTGAGGAGGATGACACATGAAGCAAACTGTATGTCTCAGAGCCCAGTGCTCATGTGGTTCTTCGTGGCTCATGTGCAGGAAGGTATGCTTCAGCGGGGACACTGCCTGCCCAAGTGTGCAAGAGCCAGTGGAGTATTCTCCCAGCCTGCCTGGCCTAGACCCTGAGCTCTCAGGACCGGTCCCCCAGTACCCTCTGCTGGTCTCCAAACTCAGTCCTCAGCCCGTTTCATTCCACCTGGCTCTCCTGGAAGGGCTTCTGATTTCTGCAGGTAAATCTTTCTCAGGTCGCTTCCCAGGGAACGAGAATGAAAAGGCCTGCCATGTGCAGTCTGGGGCGAAGACATTCAGTTCTCAGGTCTGTAATGCATCCAGACAGATAAGTAGATGCATATGTTAGCAGATGTGTCAGGATTTCCTGATACTTGATTTTGCTTCTGCGTTGACCCTGATTCTTTACAAGCACATGATGACCTGGAACCGAGAGCCAGGCTTAAAGTTCCCCCAGGAACCCCACTAATTCATTCCTGGTGATAATTCTTTATGAGTGACCCTTACAGGGAGAAATATTTGATGGCAGTTGTTGTTGTCGTTGTCATCATAAGGGGCACCTGACAGGTTCCCACTCACACTACATGTGTCTTTGCAATGAGAGCAAAATGTCCTCAGGGAAAATGTGTCTTTTTCCTTGATTACTTCTGCAGGTTCTCAGGTGCCTTTGAAAACGACACTTACAGGATTTTTTATTTTGACTCTAATATATTTAAAGTAATTTTATTCCAGGTTTATAATTTTTCTCACCTGCAGATATGAAAAGAACATTACTATAAAAGAAACTCTCATCTTTTATAGAGATTCTCCCTCCATTTTTGCCAAAGAAACCCTCAGGATCTGTTTCCAGTTTGTCTCGGGCCTGATCAAGTTCATTTGTTAAGGAATCTACAGATTTCACAGAAGTTGGATTTATCAGGAATAGGTCTAAAATACTGAGAGCTACTACATATCATCCCAGACAAAGAACCAGAGAGATTGGAAAAGTGTGAGAAGTCCTGCGGTTAAAGTGGGGAGAGTGAGCTGGTGAGGGTCTGAGAGCCATACCTTTAATGGGGGCGTTTCCCAAGGCCTTGAGTCAGGATCCCCTCAGAGGGCGATAGAGAGAGAGAGAGAGAGAGAGCGAGAGAGGAAGAGACCCTATCTTTTCTGACATTTCATGGCATAGAGAATGAGCAGCAAGGCCTGGCTAGAAGCAGCGATTGATGTACACAAGCTTGGTAGAAGGCACAAGGGACTTCTAGGTTATAGATGCTCACATTCTGCTTTCCTTGTCACCTTACCCAACAAGTCTGAGAGATATTTTGGACTCAGGGGAACAGGAAGAGTGCACCAGGCACAGGTGGGGTGCAGACATGGAAAAGTAGTCATCACTTTGAGTTCTTGACAAAGACATGAGATTGAATTACATGGGATCCTTGTGGCCAGATCCTGAGCTGGGTTCTTTGGCATCAGCCTTCTGTTGACCCTTCCATTGATTATCCAGAAGGAATCTGTGCTGTCAGGAGATAGTTTTACCTGTGGAGAGGTGACCAGGCTAAGAACATGCTATGGAATATAGTTCAGCCTTCCTCAAAATCTCAGACCCTTGGAAAGTCTTTAGATCCTTGGGGTTGGTGACCACTTTAGCAGGAGAGTCAGCCCTGAAATGAAGTTAGATGCAGGAAGGAACTAGAGTGTGATGGGCCCACAAGAGGAGAGGGAGGACGAAGTCTCCAGTGCTCCGGGGTCTGGAGTACTATGCTAGGATCATCCACGTCTGGTCCTAATGAACAGCCTTTTTCTGGGACAGGCTCTAAGAGCCCCTCAGGATCAATTTCTTGCCAGAAGTTTCATTTCGTGTGGCTCTGAGACAACCCCAGGTACCATGTCTCAGGGGCTTCTCCCTGGATGTGTTGTATTGGGCCATACAGTGCATCTCTATGAAGTTGCTTTTTGTGCTGTAGATGATGTTATTCCTGAGACCTGACCCCACACCCTGGATGGATGTGTCAGCACAGCCTGGGTGCAGGAGGCTGAATGATCTGAAAGACAGAAGGAGGTGAGATATCGGTATCTGCTCACTTTGTCTACAGTCTTATAGGTTTGAGAATCCAGAGCACAGAGTTGGGATTGCCAGAGAAGTTGGTAAGTGAGGGGGAATTGCAAAAGGAGAAAGCCACCAAGTGTGGAAGCCCCAGATTCTGAATACAAACTGAGAAGGAAGCTTCACTGTCCCCATGTGAAGTACAGAGGGAATACTGTTAGGAAATGAGCTACATACCCATTTCTCATGTCCACACTTGATCACATGAGCAAACACTCGGTGCTCCTGCTAGCACTGCTGCAGGGGAGACTGACTGTGGGGTCCGGGGTGATGACTCTCATCTCCCAGTCCTGGTGCAGTGGAAGAAGATGGGGACCTCACATGGTGCTGGTCAGTGGTGTTTGGCTCCATCCTCTGGTTGTAACCAGGACATGACAACAACAAAGAGAACCAAAGTTCCCATAGGACGTGTCCGTTTCAACATGTGCACATCTTTGATGATGTGAACAGACCCTGAGGTTGATGTGTCAGATTCACACCATTCTAGCCACTGTAGTTGCTTCTCCCAGGGCAGTAGCTGTTAACTTTCTGTTCTGGGTCCTAGACCCCTAAGGAAGGTGGATCAGCAGGGAGAGAGGTAGGGACCTGAGAGCACAGGGCAGGGTTTCCCCAGAAGGAGGTGGCATAGCTAGGGAAGAATGCTGCATGAGCTTGAGTGTCAGGAGCCTTCACCTGTGTGGCTAAGATCACAGATTTACGGGCATCCAGCACGTGGTGTGAATAACCCACAGCCCTGTTTTTTGGGCCCCAGAGCTCAGACCCAACCACCTCACATCTCTTTCTCTGCTCCAACCCACAAATGGTAATTGGGTAGTGATTGAGTCATGGAATATCACCCTGACTAAATTTTAAACAAAATGCCCAGGAAATACTTTCATAGTAATGAAGTTGAGATGCTTCTCAAATATTAAAGGTTAAAAATTACCTGGAGATCTCACCTAACACAGATTCTAAAACAACATCATTATTTAACTCAGTAGATATAATACGAGCAAATGCATTCTATCCAGCTGAAGGCAATGCTCCCACTTCAATGCCAATCAAATATCAACTTCTTCTCCACAGAAAAGATCATGACCAAGGGTATGTGCCTAACGCTCTTTGAATCAGAAGAGTCTCAGAGGGAGCAGTGGGGTCTCTGAATCTCATTGTGGTTGACATAGTTTAGAGCTGAGCCCCCTCCGTTTATTACAGGCAGACAGGGGTAGAAGAAGCCCTGTCCTGAGGGAGTCACATTGGAGAGACTGGAGCAGGCAAATTGCCATGACCCCTGGGTAAGACAGTGGGGCCGTGCAGCCCCCTCCCCACGGTGTGCTGGCCATTTCCACCCTCTCTCTTTCCTTCTGCCTCTAAAGCTGAGCCATTCCGAGCATGTGAGGTTTTTGTTGCACTTCCCCATAGGTTCTCATCACTGTGTAGGTATCACTATCCACATACAATCTACAGTAATAGTCGGCATCGTCCTCAGGCTGGGCCCCCGTGATGGTGAGGGCGGCTTTGTTCCCAGAGATGGATCCGGAGAAGCGACCAGGGATCCCAGAGGGGCGGCTGTTTGTGTTGTAGATTAGCAGGCGAGGAGCCTGGCCTGCAGTCTGCTGGTACCAGTTGGGGTAGTTACCAGTTGAGACTGCCCCAGAGCTTAGGCCACAGGTGACTGTGACCGTCCCCCCAGGAGACACTGACAGTGATGGCTCCTGGGTAACCACAGTTTGAGAATCAGCCCCTAAAACCAACAGGAGACACACAGTTGTCA
>PVKZ01009478.1:0-10933 GCA_004027375.1 Macroglossus sobrinus
GGGGGGGGGGGGGAGCTGTGGGGTGCTGAGCCTCCTACTGCAGTTTTGGGCGCACTCCCTAACCTCTCGGAGCCGGCTTTGTGAAAGTGGTGGTACCCCCCGGCCAGCCCGTCCCTGGGCCGCGGTGAGGCTCCAGTGAAAAGTATGCAAGGCGAAGTGCTTCGCCCCAGGGCGACAGCTCTGCGCTATGGGATACATGCCCGTCCGGATGGCCTGGTGGCACCCGCGTGGGAACATCGAGATGGAGCTGCAAGCAGAACCTCGCCATCCGCCACCAGCTTCCCGTCTACAAACGCTGCTCGGCGGCCTTAGCCCAATGTTTAAACGCTAACGTTCCCTTTCAAGTTTAGAGGAAATTAGCTTTGCCTTAGGGAATAGCCTAAAAGTAGGCAGACTCCGGGGGGAGAAGGATAAAGAAAATAAAGACGCACACACACACACACACACACACACACACACACACACACACGCGCCCAGTCAGGTCAGGTGGAAATTTGCCTCAAGTGGGGCCTGGTTCATGTGCAGTTCCCAGCAGTGCCCCCAGGGGGAGCCCAGGGCAAGCAGAAGCAGCTGGAGCATCACCTCTTCCTAAACCACCATTGGGCAGGAGCAGAGGGACAGGTGGACGGGACACAGCCGTAGGCGAAGTCACGGCTTTTAGGGCGAGGGGGTGTTAGTGCAGAACTCCGGTCTTAGGAAGGAGAAAAGAGAGTCGCTTCACCCCCCAGCCACGCCCTGTCGGAACAGGGCGTCTGAGGGGCTTGGCCGCCTGTGTCAGGGCCAGCGTGCCTGGGGGGCTTTATTCACGAGCCCCGAGCAGGCCCCCTCGTCCCCAGCGAGGGTGGCGGCTGGACTCGGGTCACATGCCTCGTTTAAGGTCTAGTTAGCAGTTGAGGGCTATGTCGTGAAGCCAAGCCTTTGGGTTATTTAGCTCGCTATTTTAACGAAGCATCAATATGTGTCTACTATTGATAGAATAACGCTTCGTTTTTAAAAGTTGCTTCATCATCAGTTCAGCCTGATGACGTCCCTTTTGATGCGCGTTTTATGCCACAGACTATGTCGGGGACAGTGTATGAGATTCACGGACACGGGCAGTGGGCTGGTGCCGTGTCACGGGGGCCCAGACACGCTGCGCAGGGCCTGGCGCGGGGTACCCACAGCACGCTGGGAGGGGGACCCGGGGAAGTCCCTGGGGCTGAAGCAGAGGGCTCCTCCAAGGACGGGGAGGGACTCGAGGGAGAGTTAATTCAGTCACGGCACCGGGGAGGGGAGAGCAGACCGAGGTCCGGAGGTCTGAGTTTAAAAGGTCTTTGTGTTTGGGCTTGGGAGGGTTAATGAAGAGGGGGGCACCTTAGGTAAGTCCCAGGTGGCCGGGTGGATGGACGTGACATGTTGTCCACTGCGAGAGTAAAGGAGAGGGTTGGGTGGGTGGGCGGGCAGAGGGAGGGGTTGGGGCCTGCTGTGCTCCAATGGCCTGTGGCTTGAGACGAGGTCTCAAGCACAATGGGCGTGTAGGTCCGCAGCGAGAAGCAGTGGTTTGGGCTGGCCAGGTTGAGCCTGGAGTGGACACGAGAACTAACGCTGCTCTTGGAGAATGTACGTCCAAAGAAGAGGACCAGTGGCGGAATCGTGTGAAGGCAAGCGTGGGTGACGACGAGAGGCTGACGCGGCAAAGAGAGACGTCAGCGAAGCTAAATTCTGGGCAGTACGGAAGGAAAGAGAGTCGGGGACCACAGGTTGCCAGGGGCAGGATGTGAGTGACAAAGGCGTTCGCGGACGGGCAAGTTAAAAGCTGTTACTTTTGTGGACCGGAGGCCGATCTCGCATTCAGACACTTCGAATCGAAGCTGAGCACCACGCCAGCTCAGGGCAAAGCCACGCACGTTTCTCAGGGGGCCACGGTCCCTTTGCAGTGACAGACATCTGCCGGCGATTTGTCTGACCCAGGAAGGCGGGGGTCCACCACTGCGCCCGAAACCACCAGCACCCCCCACACGCACGTGTCAACACAGTCACTCATCCTTCCCAAAGGGTACTCGTTAGCACCGCTACGGGCCAGCCCCGCACTCCGTCCCTGGATACAGAAGTGACAAGATCGCACGTGGTAACACGGTGTAGGGCTGTGCGCGCCCGTACCCACGCCCGTTCCCTGGTTTCGCGGCTGTACCACAGTTACATGAGCAGTAACCACTGGGGGACACTGCGTGGAGGGTACAGGTGGGTGACGTTTCTGTACTATTTTTGCAACTTCTCGTGACTCTATAATTCTTTCAAAAATAAGAGTTATTAAAAGTGGGATGAGAATCAGCCCCTGACTTGAGAGCTGTCATCCAGTCGTGCAGTGACGGCGAGCGCCACGCAGTGGGCGGGCTGGGCGGTCAGGGGGTGTCTGGTCTCCCCGGGGTGGCAGCCGGGGAGGGCTCCATTTCAGGGGAGGTGGGAGAGTTGGATGGATGGAGCTTTCTGAGCAAGTGCCCTTATTCTGGGGGCTCAGAATATGGGAGCAAGGCCTTTTTTTTTAGAACTGTCATAGGTTCTCCCTTCACGCTTGCAGGAGCTTGTGAGGTAAATGTCCTCGTTTTATGGACGCGGAGGGGCCTGGCGGTGCACTCGGGGACCCCGGGGTCAGAGGGCAGGCTCTGCTGGCCCGGAAGGCACGCGGGGCTCACTCAGGTGGGCACGCGTGCGTCTGCTCAGTGTCCCCTGCTCGTCACCCCCCGTTTCCTCTCGTGCGTGTGAGCACAGTGGGTACAGTTCAGGGCCGGGGCGGGGCAGAGCCCTGACCAAGAGGACGCGCTGCGTGACCCAGGACTTGGGGAGAGGACCCCGTCAGCACGACTGTCATTCCCCGTGAAGCAACTACAGGGCCCCCGGTGTGCGGCCGCGTTCATGAACCACTCGGGATCACAGACCCGGATCCTGGACCAGGACTCCCAGCACCTTCGGGTTATGGGGGAGGCGGGGACTCCGGGGGGGGCCGGCGCTGTGGGCGTGGCCTGGCGGAGGGCGTGGCCGGCGCTGGGGCGGATCTGGCGGAGGGCGTGGCCTTTGGGAGGGGCGGGCCAGCGGGGGCGCGGCCTGTGTGAGGGCGTGGCCGGCGGGAGGGGCGGGGCCTGTGTGAGGGCGTGGCTGGTGGTGAGGGCGTGGCTGGCGGGAGGGGCGGGGCCTGTGGGAGGGGCGGGGCCGGTGGCCTGCGCGGCTCACCTCTGGGGCGATGTAGTCCGGCGTCCCGCAGAAGGTGTTCGTCCTGGCGTCCCCCAGCATGTTCTCTTTGCACATTCCAAAGTCCGCTATTTTGATGTGCCCATCTTTGTCCAACAGGATGTTGTCGAGCTTCAGGTCCCTGAAACACGAGCAAAGCGCCTTGTCACTCCATCGGGGACAGCCTGGTTGGCACGGAACCGCGGGCGGTGTGTGTGGCGTCCTGTGCTCGCCTGCAAGGTGCGGGCTCACAGGTGTCCACAGGTGTGTCTGAGCATTCGAGGGAGCGTCCCCTGCACCCCCACCCAACGGGGGAACACTCAGTCAGCAGCAGTTCTGGGTGGCCCAAAGCCAAAGCAGGCGGGAACAGGGGACACGAAGGAGACAGGAGAGAGAGAAGGAACAAGGTATCCGAGAGGAAGCAGAGGGATGGAAGGGCATGAGAAGAACGGGGGTGAGGGGACAACGAGAGTGAGGAGCGGAATAAAGAATAAAATGCCATCAGGACCTCCTAGCTTTTGAGACAGGAATTTCTTCCCTGGTGGTTACTAAGTCCCCACCCGTGTCAGCCCTATGGGCAGGCAGCCTGCGCCTGGGGCTTTCCGTCCCCAAAGCACCCTGGCCATCGCACGTGCCCGAGGCCCAGTGACCGCGTGGACCGGACCGGGAGCGGCGGAGCGCTCAGAGCTCACCTGCGCCGAGCGGCGCTTACCTGTACACGATGCCTTTGGAGTGCAGGAACTGCAGCCCGAGGATGATTTCCGCCGCGTAAAACCTGGGGGGAGCGGGCCGAGGGTCCCCGTGAGCGCGGTGACACAGCGACCACGACAGAGCCCCCACGCCACCCACCCGCGGGCGCTCTGCCCCGCGCTGGGCCAGACACACGCGCACGGCTGCGGGCTCCCGGGCGAGCTGAGCTCGGGAGGGAGATGTCAGCCCCGCGGGGGGCCGGGTGGGGGGCATGGGCCCCTGGGGGGGCAGGGGGAGGCGCGTGTCCCTGATGGGGGGCATCCAGCACGCACAAGGGGCTGCCGGCTTCCCTGCAGCGGATGTCGTCCCCCGGGTCTCACGGGGCGGCCGCGGCAGCAGAGTGTCTGCAGGAGCTGGGCGCTCCAGCCCGGCCCCACGGCCGGTGCGCACGCGCGTTTTAAATGGGCCCGGGGCGCAGCGTTTGGCTTTGCTTTGCCTGTCACAGTGGTTCTCCTCACTGGCGCTCAGGGGGGACGCGTGGCGGGGCCCAGCGTGCGGGCGCAGCTGCCCCACTGCGCGTGCGTCTCGGTTGCTTGGCGCCCGAGCACATGCACTCGTCCGCAGACTGAGGGCCTCTCCTGGTTCCCTAACCCTCGGGCCCGAGGCCTTGTGCTTTATGCCTTTGCATCGAGTTGCCATGAAGGCCTCCGGAGCCCTCCCCCTACCCGCTGGGGGACCCACGCCCCCTCCCTCCCCCTTCTCTTCCTCTGAGCTCAGCTCGTCCAGGAGCCCGGCGAGCTGGGGCAGCTCCTTGAGAAAATGCGCAGTCGATTTCAAATCGCAGAGACGCGAAGGCAGACAGACACGGATGCCCGAATGACATGAATGGGGCGGGGGGTGGGGGGGGCCCTGGCTCCGGGGGTCAGGCGGGCAGAGTGAGGAGGCAGAAAGGCCAGCGCCCGGCCCAGAGCTGTCACCGCCCCAAACTCACGTGGCTCTGGACAGGTCGAACTTCTGGCAGCTCTGGATGTGGTGCATGAGATCCCCGCCGTTGAGATACTCCATCACGAAGAAGAGGTTTTCCTAGGGGAAGAAACCCCGTCCGGACCTTGAGTGTCCCCAGACAAACCAAGACCACAACCACTGCTTTTAAAATGGATGTAGGTGATTTCACAGGAATCACTTCTGTCTCGAGGTCACTTTTAAAAAGACCGTCAACGTATTTTGGCCGGTCCATAGCATTCCTGAGCGGCAGCAAGCCTGGGCACCATCCTTTGGAAAGAGAACGAGGCTGGAGGCATCACTCTGCCCGACTTCAGATTATACGACAGAGCGGCAGTAATCAAAACGGCATGGTATGGGCAGCAAAACAGACACGCGGACCAGCGGAACAAAATCGAGATCCACAAGTAAACCCATGTTTGTGTGGGCAAATAATTTTCGACAAAAAAAAAGCCAAAAACTTAACAGTGGAGCAAGGAAAGCCTCTTCAATACATGGTGCTGGGAAAACTGGAAAGCCACCTGCAAAAGCATGAAACTAGACTGTTGTCTGTCACCACACATCAAAATTAATTCAAAATGGATTAAGGACCTGAATATGAGATCTGGAGCCATAAAACGCATAGAAGAAAACATAGGAACTAAACTCAAGACCCTTGGATTAAAAGAGGATTTTATGAATTTGACCTCAAAGGCACGGGAAGTAAAAGCAAAAATGAATGAATGGGACTACCTCAAACTAGAAAGTTTCTGCTCAGCACAAGAAACCATCTACAAGATAAAGAGACAATCATCCGAATGGGAAAACATATTTGCAAGCAACACCTCCGATAAGGGCCTCATATCCAAAATATACAAAGAACTCATACAACTCAATAACAACAACAAAAAAAAATGATCCAATCAAAAAATGGACAGAGGACCTGAACAGACACTTCTCCCTAAGGGAGAGGACATACAAATGGCCAACAAACATCTGAAAAGATGCTCAATATCGCTAGCTATTAGGGAAATGCAAATCAAAACCACAATGAGATACCATCTCGCACCTGTTAGAATAGCTATAATCAACAGGACAAGTAATAACAAATGTTAGAGAGGATGTGAAAAAAAAGGAACCCTCATACACTGCTGATGGGACTATAAATTGGTACAGCCACTATGGAACACAGTATGGAGTTTCCTGAAAAAACTAAGAATTGATCTACTATAGGATCCAGCAATCCCTCTACTGGGTATTTACCCCAAAGACTTGGAAACTCATATCCAAAAAGATATCTGCACACTAATGTTCATAGCAGCATTATTCACGGTGGCCGGGACATGGAAGCAACCGAAGTGTCCTACGACAGATGACTGGCTAAAGAAGCTGTGGCACCTACGTACAATGGACTATGACTCAGCCGTAAGAAGAGATGCAATACTGCCATTTGCAATGAAATGGAAAACCTCTTCCTATGTTGGACTGTCACCGCAAGGTCCCCCATGGGGCTGCTTATTATTCTGGGCTTGTGCACGAAGACCCAGCCACAAGGATGTCCGTCTCAGCGTTATTTAAGTCAGAACGGAAAGTCGGAAGTGCCTTCATCGTTTGGGAGAACATCCGCGGACGTGAGGAGATGTATGGACGGCGTGTTAAAAATGCGGGCTGCGGCCCAGCTGCTGCTTACTCTCCGTTAGAACAAGCAGGCGCTTCTGGGGCGGGGGAGGGGGAGCTGGAGGGTAAGCCGCAGCCTTGGTGGGGGGCGGGGCTGCCGGCGGTCTCCTCGTTTGTGTGCACAAGCGTTTTCCACGATGTCTAAAATGATCCTCCATAACTTTTGAGTCGGGAAAAAAAGCAATGAATTATTATTATTATTATTATTATTATTTTAAGGATAAGGGAGACCAGGGTGCGAATCCTCCCAGGATGGGCGCGCGCCCCGTTGCCCGCCCGCGGCCGGGGCCTCGCCTCCCTCTGGCCTCAGGGAGGAAAGGAACCGTGCACACGCATCGGATCTGGTTCCCAGCTCTCGTCTCGCCAAGCAGGCAGGTGTACGCGGACGAGTGAGCCGGCGTCACGATGTCCCCCTCACACGGCCCGGCTTGCCCAGCAAGCCACACACACACACATGCTGCCGGGACTCCCAGTTGTTACGTAAGTCACACCAGATTCTACCAAAAACCAAGCAAGCACAGAAGTAAAGCCCGCTCCTGACCGGCCACAATAACAAAACTCTGAGGACTATTTCAGAGGCCTGTAGAGGGGAAGCAACGCGTTTGGGTGAGAAGGAGGCGGACGGGACGCTAGAGAAGGAGGAGGTGGACACGGCGCCTGCACCGAGGTGCGCCCGGGGTCCCCGTGCGTGCACAGGCAGACAGTGGGGGCCGCGGGGGTGGGGGTGGGGGTGGGGGTGGGGCAGCGGCCCGCACCGAGCTCACCTTGGTCTGGAAGGTGCAGAACATGTGCGTGAGGAAGGGGTGCTCCCAGGCCAGCGAGAGCACCCTCTTCTCCACCATCGTGCACTCCACGTCGTCGTCCATCAAGACCACGTCCTTCTTCAGGGCTTTTATTGCGAAGAACTGATTGGTTTTCTTGAACTCCGCTAGGAAGACCTGGAAGGAAGGAAGGCGGGGGGGGGGGAGGGGGGTCTTTTATTTTGGAGTTTGAATGCACGCTCGTTGCAGGAGAGACCGAGGCCTGAGCGAGATGAGTCGGGAGAGATGAGATGACTCCATTCCCCCTCCAGCCCTCCGTCCGTCCCCTTTACGGACACAAAGTCGACGCTGTCACTGGCGTGGGTGTCACCCACCGCTTCCACGCTCCCTGGACCTTTCAGGGGGCTTCACAGGACCGCTGTGCAGGGGGACGGGTTATTCTCAGTCCCTGGGAAGTTCTATCTACACAGGCACGCCCAGGGGCCTGAGCGCGGTTCTAATGAAGACAACGCACAGAGACAGACAGATGCGTGTGGACGGGAGCAACCCCGAGCAGCGGCGGGGAGGACCTGGCCGCCCGGGGGACGTCACCGCAGGGGCGCGGAGCACCTCGCTCCAGGCTTTACCCCGTCTGCAAGGCCAGAAAGGGTCCCCGGAGAACTGCGCCCCTTACAAGGCGCTTAAAGCATGCACAGCACCCGGCCCGATGTCACAGACACCGAATGCCATCTGCGATGTGCCCGACAGGCTGCTCTGCTCTCTACGTGCGCGATCTCGTTTCAGTACCTATTTATTTCTTAGCTAAGAACGCTCCCCAGGACAGATAGGGACAATACAATAATAATAATAATAATAATAATAATAATAATAATAATAATAAAATAAAACAACTAGGTTCGAAGAGGAACTAAACTCGCTCAGATTCATGGAGCTGCTTCGTGGGAAGTCTCCCTCCAAGGGCGACTTTTTCTCGACCCCAGAATCTCGACCCCCGACGGCACACGATGGAGCGTTTCTCTAACGGGAACCGCCCCCCCGATGGCCGCGAGGACGCGGCACGTGGAGGCAGACAGCGCCCACGGGCAGGTGGGCGACCCCCGTTCACCGCCCTGGGCCTCCGTTCCCGGACGCGTCAGCGAGAACTGTCGCCGCGTCCCCTACCTCACAGGACGGCCGCGGGACCAGACGGGCCGCCCCCTGGGGACGCGTGGTTCACGGGCTATGACATGCTCTCCGAGCGACACTCAGCGAGGACACCTGTCATGTGCTGCTGTGACTGGCTCTTGGGGAAGGCTTTAGTCGGAGAGGCTGGGCCGGCAGCGAGGATGCGCGTGCCTGAGTTTAGGATGACACGGCCGACCCTCGGCGCTGGGGCCGCTGGCGAGGCCGAGGGGACCGCGCGCAGCCGAGAATTCGGGCAAATGCATAAGGGCGTGTGTGGCATCAGAAAACGTGCTGTTTGTTCTCCGGGGCCTGCGAGTCGCCACGGGGGCTGCCGCTGTGGCGAGCAGCCGGACTGGCTGTGCAGAGCGCGTGAGCTTGGGCTCAGTCTCAGGGCGCTGAGGCCGGGGAGCAGGGCCGATCGTGGGAGCCCAGGGCGCTGGAGGCCGGGACACGGCGCCGGGGATGCCCTCGGGATATGCTCCAAGGCACTTAGGTTTAACTGAGCCTCTCTCCTAACCACGGGCAAGCGCAGACATCCCCACGGGAATAAAGACAGACACACACACATTTCGTCAACCACTAAGCATACTGTTTCGCTAATTGCTCTTTTCAATGAAACATCCCAAACCCAGCCCTGAAGGAAGACGCTGAAAGGGTCATTTCCATCTCCACGATGTGCTGTCTTTTCAATGTTTGGGTACCGGGTTAGAACGCGCATTCATTGATGCTGAATTAGCATCTTCACAGGCAGTAGAATCGCCTCGTACACCCAGATCAACGCCGGGCGGGCCGGCCGCGGCCCGTATCGCCGTGGAAATGAACGGAAAGAATGAGCCGGCACTGGCTGAGGTTTGCGGGGCCGCGTGGACGTCGCCACAGGCCACGCCCTGCCCTCTAACTCCGGGCCCCAAACGCAGCACGGCGTCTGTCCGTCAGCCGTGACAATGACCAGCTGCGTTTGGATCTGTTTATGATTAAATAAGCCGGGAGGTTTCCCAGCCAGGGCCTGGCGAGTGGCCGCTGAGCTCAGCACTGGCTCCGGACGGGCTCGCGTTCCCGGGACCGTGGTGTGTCCGGCGAACGTTCTCACGGGCGGCCCAGCCGGGAACGCGGCACGCGACACCCCGTCCACGTCCAGAGTGACGTCGCTTCTGCGGTCTGTGCCCTCCCGCCCCACGACCCCCGGCTTGTGAATAAATGCTCTGCCGTCGCGGACGCTGGGCTGTGACGTCCCGCTGTGCCTTCCTCCTCCTCCCTCCTCCTCGTCCTCGGTGACGGGCAGAGAGGGCCCGTGACTGACGCGGGTGACTGAGTGGCAGGAAGCATCTGGAGGACAGACTTTCTCTGAGAAGCTTTTCCCGGGGCTCTCAGGCTATCGAGGGGCTAAGGGTGGACTTGTGTCCCTTCCAGAGACCCGTAGGGTGACGTCCTGACCCCCGGGGGCCTCAGAGTGTGACCGTATTTAGAGACAGTCACTGCGGAGGTGACGAAGTTAAGAAGAGGTCCCCGAGGTGGCCCTGATCCAGGACGCAGACGTGCACAGAGGGACGTCCCCGAGGGCGCGCAGGGAGAGGCCGCAGGAGGGGGACGGGCCTGCAGGCACCCCGGGCTGACTCCCCACTGTGCCAGCCTGCTCCGTTTGGTCCCCGCTGTCCTAGCGAGCTCAGAGGAGGCCGAGGGCGCTCGGTAGAGAAAAATGAATCACGGAAGAAGGAGAACAAGGCTCCAGGTTTGAGGCAAGTGCAAAACAACAACCACAACCAAAAAACACCAGCCGAGCGAAAACCCCAATGTGAGCGAGGGACCGACTGAGGCCGCCTCCCCCTTGTCACGTGTCCAAAGACGCCACCAAACTCTCAAGCTCGCGGGACGGGCGCCTTCTCCGAAGCAAAGTGGCTGGGAACCCCAGTCCCCAGGAGGCCGAGGCTGCTGGTCCCCAGGGTCCCCGGGCCGTCCACTGAGGCTTGCCTGCCTCCCGCACAGCGCACGACCCACCACACTCCGGCCCCGTCGCCCGCAGCCTCCGGCCCGGGCGTCCGGGTCTCAGACCAGGCCCCGGGCCCCCCAGTTCTGGAGGCCGGGCGCAGAACCCCGCGGGGCGGCGCCGTACCTTGCCGAAGCTGCCTTTCCCCAGCATTTTGTGCAAGACGAAATCCTCGATCTTCAGCTTCACGCGCAGGGACGACCTCTCCACGCTCAGCTCGGGCTGCGGGTGGCAGCCCGTCTTCCCCGCCTCGTCCGGGGGGCACTCCCAGGAGATGCCCTGCGGCTCTGAAGACGGGGACGGCGGTCAGAAGGGGCGGGGAGTGGGGCAGGGGGGCAGGCTCGCTGCCTGGAGGACGCCCCCCCCCACACCCCCTCCCGCAGGCCTGGCGTGCGGGGCGGGGCGGGGGCTCTGTCCTGCACTCTGGGGACCGTCATCAGCACGCGAGGCCTTGCCGGCGAGTCAGACGCTG
>PVKZ01009479.1:0-10939 GCA_004027375.1 Macroglossus sobrinus
GTGGCTGAATGGACAAGACCCCTACATATGCTGCCTACAAGAGACTCACTTCAGATTAAAAGACACACACAGACTAAAAGGAACAGGATGGAAAAAGATTTTGCCTTAGTGGACTTAGAGGGTATTGCGCTGAATGAAATGGGTCGGATATAGAAAGACAAATATCTCATGATTTCACGTGCATGTGGAATCTAAAGAATAAAATCAATGACAACAACAACAAAAACAGAAATAAACTCATAGATACAGAGAATATTGTGAGGGCTACCTTAGCGGGGTTTGTTCGGGGTAGCAAAAAGAAGGCAAAGGGATTGAGGTACAAAGAGACATGGAGATATAGAGTATAGCATGGGGAAGATGGTTAATACTGTTGTAATAAATATGTAAGGAGGAGGAGGGGTACTAGATTTTGGAGTGATCTCTTTGCAAGTTATGTGTATCTCTGACCACTGTGCTATACAACTGAAATTAGTATATTATTATATATCAACTATAATTGAAAGAAAAGGTCTTTGAATTGTACAATGTAAATATGAGTAACTAATTGTCTCTTATGTTTCAATAAAGCCAGGAAAAAAATACTTAGAAACTGAAATAGTGGTATTCTAGTAAATGTTTACAAGCAAATCTAGGGTGCATAGAAAAACCCTGATTTATAGTGATTTCTGGAGATAAGTCCTCCTATCATAACTGCTTTCCAGCTACCAACATAATTTGACAAAAAGAAAATTTTTATCCTTATCTCAAACCATATAACAAAATTAATTGTATAAGCATTTACACATAAAATGTAAGAATCTATTATAAAGCTACAGTAATCACAACAGTGTGATACTGAGGTAAAGAGAGAGATATCAACCAAAGGAGTACAATAGCCAAAATGTGGAAGCCACTCAAGTGCCCATTAATGGATAAATAGATAAATAACATGTGGCATATATACCCAATGGAATATTATTTAGCCTTAACACATGCTGCACAACATGAATAAACCTTGAGGACATTACTCTACCTGAAATAGGTTAATCCAGAAGGACAAATACTGTGTGATTTCACTTATATAAGATACCAAGAGTGGTCAAATTTAGAGACAGAAAGTAGAATGATGGGTGCCAGTGGCTGAGGTATGAGGAATGAAGAGTTAGTGTTTAATAGATACAGAGTTTGAGTTTTTCAAAATGAAGAGTTCTGGAGATGGATGGTAATGATGGTGGCACAACATTTAAGTGTGGCATGATACCCTTAAAAATAGTTAGGGTGGTAAATGTTATGCTATGTGTATTTTCTCATAATTAAAAAATTTTAATGTAAAAAAAAATAAAAATAATTCAGATTTGTACTAAAAAAAAGAAATGATAAGAGCACCCATACCCAAATCCTGAAAAGCTTAAACTTTAAAGGTCAACTAGAGGAGGATCTGGGAAGAAGACAGAGAAATGGACAAAGAGATAAGTAAAAGTTGGGCGGTGCTGTGTCTCAAAAACAAAGAAAGAGGTATCAGGGAAAGAATGTGATTCTCTGTATATGCAGATGTTATACAAGTCCCATGTCAACCTATCTTTTTCCTTTTATCTCTTTTTTGAAATACATATGTACTTCCTCTCTGTATCTTTATCTAATTTCCTTATTTCTCTCCTCATTTTTGTTTTCTTTATGAATTCCTTCCCATGATGTCTTTCTCCCTTCACTATAAAAATATTTGTGTTCATCGTATTGGTTAAAATAAGTAACAAATGAATTCTCTTATATTTAAAATTAAATTAACATGAAAAAATAAAAACAATTAAGTGTACTGTTGGTTCTTGCTTAATTTTTTTGTTTTCTTTTGTTAATAAGTAGCTAACAATTAATTTAAAAAAAATTTCTCACCTTACTTGAGGAATGGAGCCACTGTTGAACAAAAATGACATTCTCATTTCTCTGGGATGTTTCTTTTTTAAAAATGCACATTTCGATTTTTTATTAAAATGTTTTTAGACATATCAAAAAATACAGAGAATAATGTAATAAACACTTATACTTACTAGCATGTTGCCATATTTGTTTCAGAGATTTTTCTTGAGAAATTAAATGTTAAATCTTCATTGACCATTTCTTATTCTATTTCCATACTCCCTTCCTAGAAATAACTCTTACCCTGAAGGCAGTTGTCAACAGCTATGGGGAACCTGAAATCTCACCCCATTTGTATGCTAACAAATTAGCCTATTACTGTTTCTTGGATGCTGGCAGAAGATATGAGACTCCAGAATCAGAAACATAGGATAATTTATTACTCACAGCAATAGCAGTATCAGCATTTTTGCACCAATAGTCTGAGCCCCAGTTCTCACAAGGGAATGCAAAGAGGATCAGATGACACTTGCATGCACAGTGGGTTGTATTACAGAAAAGGAGCCCTGAGTTTAGGAACTTGAATCTTTATACTTAGTAATAAGCATAGCTGGCTTTGCCCCAAAAGGAGATGTAATCTCTGTTATCCAAGTCTGTTGACTACACAAAGATCCTTCTAAAGATAGTTTGGAACAAAAGGCAGTCAGTAACTCATTTGTAAGACATGCAGACATATAAAAGGCCAAGGAACTTCACAATCACTATTGAGCATAAACAATTTATTCATTCATGAGCCTCCCTCTGCAACTTTGCAATCACATCTGACAAATCCAATATGGCTGATATTGAGAAATTCAATGATCTGAAATTGAAGAAGATAGAAACACAAGAGAAAAATCCATTGCCTTCAAAAGAAACAATTGAACAGGAGAAGCGAGCAGGAGAAGGGTAACGAGGCATACACTATCAATGTGCACTGTACATTCCACGAGCACTGCCTTCTTATTTTACTTCTTTTAGCTGTTTAACTTTGTAAGATGCAAAGAGGTTGGATCAAGTTTGAATGACTGTGCTGCCTCTTTTCCCATCAAAGAACTACTGACAATGAAGGCCACACCTTCCACTCCCATCTATCTGGCTGACTGGCAAGAAAGGAATTGCGGGTTAGTGAAAGCAGAAGTTGAATGGGACGACAGTGGGGTCTAGAATAAAAACCAAGGCGGTCCAAAGTATCCTGAAGGTTATAAAATGCTGTTTAATCAGAGGGCCATTTTTTTTGTTGTTCAAATGATTTAATTATTGAAATGCACAACTTTTAAACTATGCAAATAAAAACTTTTAAAACCTGAAAAAGAAAGACCAATAGAGACTGTTTCTCAACATTTCTTTCTTTCTCTCTCCCTCTCTTTCTTTCTTTTTTCATGCCTATAGCACCTGATAGTCCTAGGTGGTCTCCCATCCAAGTGCTAACCAGGCCCGATCCTGCTTAGCTTCTGAGATCAGACAAGATCAGGCACGTTCAGGGTGGCATGGCCATATATATGTTTCTATTCATGTTTTTATATTTATGCTGCATATAAACATATTCCTAAAACAAACACATACTATATTTTTTGTATGTTTCTAAACTTTGTATTAATGCTATCATAGTATATATATGACCTTTTTTCACTCATTCCATCATCAGATTATATTCAAGTTGACAGGTAGTTTTAGTTCACTTATTTTAAGTAGTAAGAGTATTTTGCTATGTGACTATATCACAATGTATTTATTCATTCTTGTTGATGACATATAAGAATTTCCATGTTTTTCACTCTTGCTATGTTACTGCAGTACATCCTTGTACATATCTCCTTGCACACAGATGTGAGTTTTTCTTAGTGTCTATATTAGAATGAAATTGCTAGGTCTTAAGGTTCATCTCAATTTTTGGTAGCTTCTTTTCTAAGAACTTTGATAAAATTAAAATTTTAATCCCAGTCTGGCAGCATTCAGCCACCCCATCTCCTTTTTGGATAATCTTCCATAATGCCTTTGCTGGAGATCTTCCCCTCACACTTCATTCAACAGGAGAAAAAACATGTAAACTAGGCAAGGCCAATTAGATGCTCTCACAGGGCTTAAGTGAGTGGCTGAAGGATAGTGGAAACTACTGGAAGTCAAATTCATTATAAAATGGACGCCCAAGCCAGGTTAGGTCTGCTGCACACCCTCAGCTGTGGTTCCTTGTGCCCAGGCTCCAGGGCATCCTCAGTGCCCCATCTGTGTTCCAAACCTAGTTCTTATTCTGCCCTTGAGAACAAGTGCCAATAAATTCACTTCATGCCTGCAAGAGCTACAATCAAATCCTATGGCCAGTAAATAAGAACTCTGATTGATAAATTGTAGGGGAAAGCAGAAGAGGGTAGGAGGAAAAGAGAAAGGGGAAGGAATGAGAATAAAGAAAAGGGAGGAAAGAGAGAAAGAGAACAAACACAACTTTTTTTTTTTTTTTTAATTCAGAGAGCAAACTGCCAAGTAAGCAGGAAAAGTGTTTCATCAGCAGTATTAGTAAGGCTTTGCTGGCAAAGTTTTAAAACTTGTAAAAAAAATAATAAAAACAAAGCAATTACAATGTACTGCCTACTAAAATAATAGGCAATGTAGCTTATTTTGCAAAAAGAAGATTGTTGCCTCTGGTTATAGATTTTTTAAAAAATATGTATATATCAATACTATAATACTTTTTACATAAAACATAATTCCTTTTCCTTTGTTTCCTATTGTAAATTGCTTATTGGACTTTTAGTGAATAGAAATAGACCTTTGATTTAAAGAAAAACAAAAAGTAAAGTACATAAAAAGGAAAAAAATTATATAAGCCAATGGCAGAATGAGACCTTTTTTCTCTGTAGAACCTAAGATTGTTGTGTGCTGTGCTTATTTTTGCACATGTATGGGTCAGGAATTTGGGTAAGACTCAGGTGGACAGTTGATCCCTGACCTGCCCTGGGATCTGCCAGGATGACTGGGGCTAGGCTCAGTTACAACATGGTTTGCTTACCTGTTGGTACCTCAGGCCCAGTGACTTCTCTCCACAAGTGGCATCTTATCCTCTAGGGCTTCTCACAGCAAGATGTTTTCAGGAAATTTGCCAGGCTTTCAAGCAGGAGGAAGTGGAAGCTGTCAGGCCAGTCAAGGGATCTGGCCAGCATCACTTCTGCACTGTTCTGCGGTCAGTGTAGTCACAGAGTCAGTCCACAGTCAACACTATGGAAGATTAGATTCTTCTCTTAATTTAGGAGTGGAAGTTCACACCTCAAAAAAAGCGAGGGAGATGACTGCAGCAACTTTCGAGAGTATTCTCAGCCGCTCTGTGAAACAATGTTTACTCTTTGTTGATTCCCATGAACTTGGGAACAAAAAAATCTTCAACTAGAAATACTAGGGATTTTTTTCTTTAATTTCTACTTTACTTTCTTTATATTTCTACTTTACTTTCCTTTGAAATTAGAAAAGTCGTGTATGCTCCTGTTAACAGGTGAACTACCCAAAGATATATTTTTTAAAGTTAATAAAATCTCTCCTGCATCTATTCTATTTCATTTACCTGGTTTATTCAATGTGTCCTTCTGCATATTTGTGCACATCTGTACAAACATGGACAAACACAGTTGCACATGCAGATGCTCACGGGGGGATGTTTTTAGAAAAGTGGGGTAATAGTATGCATCTTATTCTACAACTTGCTAGTCACTTGCTAGACCCTGAGCATCCCTCCAGGCATATATTAAACTGATTTGGTTAAAGACTATATAATAGTTCATGTTTGGATACAACTATAATTTACTCAGCAATTCCCTTTGTAACAGAGATTTTCATAGTTCATCAATATCCTGCTATTCTTCTAGGCAAATATGCTTTCAAGTTTCCTGTACATGACTACGGATAGTGCGAACAGCAGCCAGCTCCTTTCTATTTCCCCAGCATTTGTCAACCTGGACCCGCTTCTTTTTCTTTCCAAAGAGACTGAGTTCTACCTTGAAGTGATTAAAGTCCCTCTGCAGGGTGCCTTTGGGGCTCTTCACAATAACTGAGTCTCCCCTCAGAGTGATATCCACATTTTCTGGAATGTCAGCAGTCTGATTGCTGAGAATAGTCTTCACCTCACAGTAGACGCAGCAACAGTAGGAGAGCCACTGAGTTTTTAAGCTAAATCAATGTTTATTTGTGAAAATTGGATAAACTAACATCTTAAAGTGTACAGCCCTATTAGTGGACATTAGGTTATTTGGAGGTTTTTGCTGCTGCAAACAATACTGTGATAAACTTCCTCAATATAGATGTATCTATACATGCTGGTAATTTCATTTTATGGGATAGACTCCCAAAGCTTGATTGTTGGGTCAGAGGATTTTAATTTTTAATAGGTATTTTTAGATCACATTTTCCAAAAGTTTTAATAGATCAAACTCCTAAAAGCAAAGTAAAGATGTTTCTCATTCATCTTAATTTTTGTCAATTTGATGAGTAAAAAAAAAAATGGTGTCTAATTATTGCTTTAATTTGCATTTCTCACACCATTTTCCAGCAATTCACACATACCAGCAATGTAGGAATGCATGACATTTTAATTTTTTAATCTGATGGGTTAAAAAAAGGTAGTTCATTATTGTTTTTATTTGCATTTTCTCAACCAATTTACAGATGTCTATTAGCCATCTAAAGTTTTCATTTAGTGAAATGTCTGTTTATGTTCTTTTATCCACTTTTCTCTTGGGCTGTCTTACCTCATCAATTTATAGAACTTGGTGTGCTAGAAAAATCATGTTGTAAACATTTTTACCCAATATACTGCCTGTCTCTTGTCTTTGCTTATGATATCTTTTAACTGTTCAATATGTCAAATTTATGAGTGAAAATATATCTGTGAGAAAATAAAAAAGTTCTGGAGATGGATGATGTTCATAATTGCACAATAGTGTGAATGTACTTGATGTCACATAAAAATGGTAAAATGGTAAATTACATATATATATTTTGTATGTTTTACCACAATAAAAAGAAATTTCTCTGACTTTTCCTTATAGTTTCTACATTTCCTTTTCGCTTAGGAAGTTCGCTCCTATCTCAAGTTATAGATATAGTCTCCTAAATTTCTTTTATTTTTTACATAAAAATTTAAATCCATCTGAAATTTACTCGTGAATATGATATGAGCTAGTGTTTCTCCAGCTATTTAGTTAATTAATTATACCATCTTGATGTTTCTCTTTTATTTTCATTACTACATCTATTTTCCAGCTTTATTTTTCTTTAATAATTAGAAAGTCCTGTTGCATGTTTTCTACCGAAGTCAAGAAGTTATTTTCACTGAGCAAATTATGAGATTTTTATAACTGATGAGATTTCTAATTACTCTTCTTAGGAAAATAAATAAACAGATGCATATATTGAGGCTCAAATTATTCACTTTGACTAATCTACAACAATCACCAATTGTTCAACTATTCAGTTCAATTTGTGTATTGTAGACATAATCTAACCATTCTTGAATATTAGCTTCAAGTTTTTATTTTTTCCATTATATTAATAAAACAAGATTAAAATTAAAATAATACCTCAAATTGTAGATACATATCAGCTATAGCTGTGTCCTGTATTTATTTTTTCTACAGGTGTTACTGCTAATGAGTTATAATTGCTTGTGAGTATTTTCAGTGGACAGAGCTGGAAATGTACAAGCTAATATTTCTGGTTTAAATATAACTTCAAAGGGACTTTAATACCTTGATTTATCTTTGAATTATAACATTACTTTTCTCTTTTACTAACACCCTTGGTTGCTAACAACCTTAATCTAATTACTCATTTGCTTTATCTTGATATATATGTATATACATTGAAATTTAAAAATATATTTAACAGACATCTTAAATACATAAATATAAATTTATGTTATACATTTATGTACTATATAAAATAGCTTACTGTATATGTATATGTAAATAATAGTTTTCAAAATAATAATCTCATATTACTATGAACAATAAGACTACTGAATAAAGATCTTTTTGTAGCACTACCTCTATTTAAATCTTCTATAAGAATATGTAGCGTAATTATACTGTGTTCTCAAGTCTCTTAAAATAACATTTTTTTTCTGGGTGGACACGTCACCAACAAGGTTAGCTCATTTGAGTTTATTTTTAATTTTTAGGGATTGTTTTGATTTTTAAAAATATATGAAGTATTTACATGGCCCCAAAGTCAAAACTGTAACATACGTTCTATTCTGAGAAGTCTCAGTTTCATTCTGTCCTGTCCCTCCCCTGCAGTGTTTGGGTTACCCTCTTAATGTTCCTTTTTATAAATATGAGCAAGTTTATATGTACATATTCAAATTTCTCTACCTGTGTATCTTTAGAATTGATTGCTAGAATTTAATTTTATTAACATCAGATGTAGGGACAATATCTAATAGCTAAAAGAACCATGAAATTTAGTTTTAGATCAAAACAATCTTAAACATTTTCTCAGGCCTTTCACTCCAGTCTTGCTTGATGGCATGCACAGTTTTCTGGGTCCTGCCTGGGTCTGGGTCCAATGTTCCTGCACCTGACGACCAAGATGGAAACAGTCTTCTCTGTGCATGGGTGAGGCAGAGATGGCTAACCTCAGCGTAACATCTGGTGACAAAACACACATTTCTCCTAAAAACACAAGAAGTGAGCAGAAGAGATTTAAAATTAGATTCCAACTTTTATGTAATTTATATCATACCTGGCTCATAATCTTTCTTGGAAAGTAAGGTGAGCCTTTGGGTAGGTATGTTAGCTGGATCAGGTAGATCTCTGTTTAGCTTTGAAGCAACCAGATTTTCAAGGGCACCCATCTTTTATTTGGGATGTATCGGGGAGGAGGACAGATTAGAGCAGCCAGAGAGTTAGGGTGTGATTTCTGGGCCTTGTTTGCTGTCTGACCCTGAGACATGTCCATCTCTTAGCTTTGGGTTCCTCATTAGTACAAAGGAAGCTAAGAATAACTGTTTTCCTAAGAGAACTGGGCTTTTAAAGTAAAAAGATTTATGTGAACGTGTTCTTTGAAATGAAAGCACCATGGAAATGTAAGGTGTATTCATCGTATATCCTCCCCTGGATTTTGAGCTTTTGGAGGACAGAGGTTGGTCCAATCACTCTTTGATTCCTGAGCCATCAACAACAGTGCTGGGAACATAACAGAACCTAAAACTTGGTTATCAAGCTGTGGCAAATCCCAAAGGAAAGGATAAGGACTTGGGTAGAGGCCTTTGTTCTTTGTTTGTCAAGATTGCCTCAGAAATGGCTAGCGAGTAGTTGGGTGGGTAATATGATTATTCATGAAGGGGTGTTTTAAGGCTAAGATCTAAGATGGGCCACCAAGAGGAAATTGTTGTGGGATTGGGTCCAGGGTCTGAGGGCTGGCTGCATATTTCCTTCCCAGGCTGCATCTCTCTGGTCTCCAGGCCTCAGTTTCTGGCCTGTAAGAGGCCTCTGCTCCATCATTTGACCGAGATTTATTAACCAACTACTTGCGCCATGCTCTGTGAACACAAAAATAGATACAAATGGCTCTGCCCTGGAGAAGCTGCCTTGCAGAAACAGAGCCGGGGACTAGGCAAATTTTAAGACAGCATAACAAGGCCCATACTGGCAATCAGGTGGGCATGGGACCCCTGAGAATCCCAGAAGAAAATGTGGTCTGCATCAGTAGTCTCTTTTTACCTTAAGTCTCTGTGGATGTGCAATCATGCCAATTGGCCTTGAAGAGGGAAACTCCCCACAGTTGATTCGCGCTCCTAGGAATGCTGATGCAGCCGCTCTCCAAGCTCTTCTCAGCTTTTCTTCCCTACTTGCCATCCTGTGGTCCTGGGATGGTAGGATAGAGGGCAATGACTCCTCATGAAGACTTAGACTCACCTGCATAGCTGTCACATGAAGAATAGCTGAGTGCATAACCTGCCATCTGTTAGCTCTTGGCCCAGGATTGATGAACTCTCTGTACATGGCAGCTGTAGAGTAGCCGTGGCTATCAATGGCCTGGGGTTGGTCCTCGTGTTGCTGTGAATACCAAACACATTCTAGGCCGTAGAGGGTAGCATGAGCTACCACACCTAGAGACTCAGGTAAGGGCCAGGGCTACTTCTCCAGCTGACTCACTTCTACTTGCTGCTCCTTTTGTCTGCACTTGTGAATCAGGGTTGACTACAAAGCCTTTTGCTCTACTGACTCTCTTTTAATTCTTCCCAAGCCCATGGCAGCCCTCACTACCTAAAGAATAGAGGGATCACTGGTTGTAGCCTAAAAACAAAGCTGCTCAATCCTAGAGGAAATTTATGCCACTAATAGCAAATACAAACATACCTCATTTTATTGTGCTTCACTTTATTGCACTTTGCAGACATTGTATTTTCAACATTGAGGCAGGACCCTCAACCAGGAAAGAGACCACAGCTCACCAAAAGTTCAGATGATGATTAATATTTTTTAGAAATAAAGCATTTTTCATCTTTATTGAAAAATAATAAACAATTACTTGTTTGTATTTTACACTGTACAATTCAATGAGGGTTTTTTTCACTTATAGTTGGCGCACAATAATATATCAGTTTCAGTTGTATAGCATAGTGATCAGAGGTCCACATGACTCGCAGTGATCACCCTACTAAGTCTAGTCCCCCACTTCCCCCTTACATATTTATTATATTATTAATCATCTTCCAGCCTACACTCTACATTTCCATATTTATTCTGCACCAATTCATTTGTACTTCTTAATCCCGTGCTTTTTTTTTGTCTCCCAAACCCCCTCCTACCTAGAATCACTCTAAATATTCTTTGTAGCTATTAATTTCCAGGTTTTTTGTTGTTGTTGTCATTGATTTTGTTCTTTAGATTCCACATGCACGTGAAATCATGAGATATTTGTCTTTCTATATCCGACCCATTTCATTCAGCGCAATACCCTCTAAGTCCACTAAGGCAAAATCTTTTTCCATCCTGTTCCTTTTAGTCTGTGTGTGTCTTTTAATCTGAAGTGAGTCTCTTGTAGGCAGCATATGTAGGGGTCTTGTCCATTCAGCCAC
>PVKZ01009480.1:0-10922 GCA_004027375.1 Macroglossus sobrinus
CCGGCGGAGTCGCAAGGCTCCCCCTGAGAGCGAGGCCGACCGTCCGAGTCGGAGGGAACTGAGCAGAGGCTGAGCGATGCGGGGCCACAGGGAATCGGGGGATGTCTAGAACAGGGGTCCCCCACCCCCAGGCTGCGGACGGGTCCCGGGCCGGGGCGCTGTCGGGAACCCGGCCGCACAGCGGGAGGGCAGCGGGGGCAGGTGAGCCAAGGTCATCTGCGCCCTCAGCCGCCCCCGGCGGGGGCTGCGTCCCCGCCTCCGCCCCGCCTCAGGTCCTCAGGTGTCAGACACCGCTGGTGCACGCGGCCACATGCAGGGGTCCCGGGGGATCATGCTCCGCAAAGCAGCACACAGTAGGACTACACACAACATTCGGGAGTACAGAGTAACCCGCAGTTTCGGGAGCAGCCTGGCAGCCGGGGGACAGGGGCCGGAGGGCGGGGCTGCGGGGCGGGGCGCAGGGACACTCTGACGAGTGGCAGTCTCGTCGCATGGCGTGTGGAGCCGTGTCCCAGCTCAGCCCGGGTACCCCCGGCCATCACTGGCTGAAGTGACCTGTGTGCACTGGACACTGCCCCTGCAGCCCGAAGCGGCGGCAGCTTCCAGGCAGCGCTGGGCGTCCCGTCCCTTCCTAAACTGTCACTGCCGCCAGCCGAACAGGACGTGTGCTCAGCATCGGTCTTCAGGTTCCCAAAGCACGGGCGACGCTGCACGGCGCGACCTGAGCCCTGGGGACGACCGAGGCCGTGCGGGGGAGTGTCGCCCCACCCGGGAATCCACCCCCCGGGGTGCTGCCACTGCTGGCTGCAGCTGCGCGAGTCATCCCCCCACACACACGCCCACGTCGTCCGCCCCGGGCAGGTTCCGCCCCTTCGGCGGGTAATTATGGGGCCGGTGGGCCGCAAGGGGTCATTTAAGACGGGGCAGGGACCCGGCTCCCCGCGGTGACGCCCGCCCAGTGCGAGGAAACGGAGCGCTGCCCACAGAGCACGGACCCGCAGGTAGGTGGGGGCGGGAGGCCGGCGGGCGTGGGGCCGGGGTCCTGGCCAGCGACAGGACAGCGGGGCCAGCGGCATTCCAGGCCCGCGGGGGGCGGGCGGGTGACAAGGAGCAGCTGGTCCGGATGTGCGAACTCGGGGAGCTACGAGACGTTCTCGGGACGCTGCCCCAACAGTGGGGTTACGACCCGCAGGCTTGGTGACGGCAGCCCCGCCCGCACAGCCTGCGCGCGGGACGCGGGGCCTGGGCGCGGAGGACGGCAGCACGCGGGAGCCGCACGACGCGGCCCCCTGCCACACGCGTGCACGTGTCCCCTCTCGTTTAAGGGCGCACGCTGGCAGAAGGTCACACACACAGCCCAGGCTCGTCACACCGCTGTGCTGCGGGCCCAGGGGTGGGGGACAGCCCCTCTGCCGCACCAGGCCCTTCTGGCGCCTCCCAGGGGGCATTTGGGGGCCGAGTCCCAGTGCCTTCGGGGAGGCGGCGGCAGCTTCTGCCAGAGCAGTTTACCCCCGCGCCCCGGGGGGAACGCAGGCGCCAGCGGCAGCGCCTCCTGCCCGGCTTCTGTGCGGGGCCAACGCGGGGCGGGGCGGCTGGGGGGAGGCTGCGGGGTTCGGGGACGGCTCCCCCTTCCCCGGCAGCGATCTGGAGAGACGGGGCGGCCCGGCGCGTTGGGACTGGCGTCCCGCTCACCCACTGGCGAGCCGAGCACATGCGGGGGGCTCGGGGCACGAGAGCGCGTGCCGGGTGTCGTCCGCGCGCACGAGAGCGCGTGCCGGGTGTCGTCCGCGCGCACGAGAGCGCGTGCCGGCTGTCGTCTGCGCGCACGGCGCAGCCCGCACACAGCGGCGAGGACCGACGGACGCGAGCACGCTCGCGACGACCGTCCCCCACGCGCCGCTCCCCAGTGCATTTACCCGAGGCTGTCGCCACAGTGACTCCGTCATTTTGTCGCTATTTCCCTTCTGGGCACCCTTCGAATAGAGCTTATCAACCCCAAAGAGTTCTACCCTGAATGAGGCAGAACGTGCCCGCCTTGTGGCGCATCGGCCTATGACCCGTTCCCAACCTCCTGTGGGATCTCTCTACACGATGCTAAGTCCCCTTAAAAAGTCACGAGCCACGGGGCAGCGCCAACGTTGCATTTTTAAGGCCTGAAAGCAACAGTTCACAACGCAGGGGGATGTCTTTCCATCGTGGAACGTAAAATACAAGATAAACGTGTTTTTCCTAAATATTTTTTTCTCCTGATTGAAAAGACCACTGCGCAGAGCGGTCATTGTAGAGCTCTGCCGACACACGTGGGGCGAAGCCGCCGTCTTTATGACCAAAGCTGCGGGGCGGGGGGGGGGGGGGGGAGGGGAGCCGCCCACCAGCGCGGGGGGGGGGGCGGGGGGGCGGCTCCTGCTCACCGCGCAGACGCAGCGGGTGACAGTGCCATACACGGAGGGTCTGCACGGGTCCCCGTCCACCAGCGCTGCGACGTCATGAGTTCCCTGGACAGCGCCGAGGGTCACGGGGTCCACGGCAAGGTGACAGCACCCCAAGCAGAAGCGAAGGGGACAGAAAGGCGGGCGGGACACAGCGCAGGAATGCTCGGTGACACGAGAAGACAGACACGCCCACGGGCAGAGTGGGGACGGGGGAAGCGATGCAGAAAGGTCTAGACATCTGGGGAAAGAGTGCGCACCGGGTCTGGCCACAGGGCACGCCCCTGCCGTTAGGAGAAGCGTGGGGAGGTGTGCACGGAGACCGGTGCTGCCGCGAGCCCACGAGGGTGGAGGTGCGTCTGCTCCCGTTTAAAGGAGACTTCGCGCCCTGTCGGTGCTGAGCTGTGCACGCATCAGGAGGAGGGGGAGAGGGCGGCCGTAGTGATGGCCAGGACGCAGGCAGGCAGCTCGGCCTCCTGCAGGAGGGAGGGCCCGGCACCTCACATTAGGGTACACGGGGACAGCGGCCTGGGCTGGACCACCACACTCAGTGGGGAGGAGAGCCCGCCCAGCGAGCTCACGACGCGCACCAGCCCCAGCACCAGCCCCAGCCCTGCTGTGCACGCGCAGGACACACCTGCGGCCCTGGCCGGCAGCGCAAACAGCAAAGCGTGAGTGTCGGGGCGACACGCCGTGCAGAGCGCTCAGCGTCCCAGCCGCCCCCGGAGGGAGCAGTGAAGCCTCGGGAAGCGCACGGCGCGCCTCCCAGCTGCTAGGCGGGGACGCGTCTTACTGAGCTCATGACAAACGCTATGGCGCAGAGAGGGCCGCACACCGGACGCGGGGGTTCAAGCTGTGTCACCTGATGAGACGACAGCACGGCACGGACCTTGGGCCGGGTGTCGGCCTGGTTTCCGTGGGACTGCTCTCCAAAGCCAGGAGAGAGGACCTTCTGGAGCAGAAACGGACTGCGCTACAATCACGACACCCGCAAGCGATGTGAGAGCAGCGGCGTCTGCACCCCGAAACCAGGGCGCCCCCGCCCCTCGCAGGAACGGAGCGCAGGGAAGGTTCTGACCCAGAAGCGTGTACGTGTGGGTCGCCAGCACTCACACGCTGGTGCAGGGCGCCGGGGACGAGTGTGGGACCCCGCCACCACCGCGCCCTCCAGCTGCGGGCTGCGTATGGACCCTTCCACACCCCACCCAAAGCTCTGCCGGGCCCCGGTGCATCTAGGGAATGAGCGCTTTCGGGGACGGTCCTGTCCTGGGGGCATTGCTCCCCTTCCTCTTGAAGGCTACGGTAAACCTCCTCTACCCCTGGAAAGTGACAGAGCCCGGCTGACACTGAAACCACAGTAGCTGAAGCAAAACAAAAAAGCAGCATCGGAGGAAACGGCCAATAATGAGAAAGGCAAAGGCAACACGGAATGCCCAACACACGCGTTTCCAGGGGCAGGAGGCACGGCAGCGTAAAACAGTCCAGAGAAAACCGGGCCGCGCTCGCTGACCACACACCGTCTGTCAAGCCAGGACTCCCGATCACGGCGGACGTGAGGATGGGGACACGAGGGGACACCAGGGGGCGCGCGGGAAGGGCACCGCTCGAGTCCAGTGCGACTGACTTCTGGGACAGAAAAAGTGCACCGTTCAAGGTCATTTCATGGGCATCGTTCGACAGCTGCCCCCCAAAACCCGGCGTGGCCCTCCCTACGTGCTGGCGCTGCTCTCGTCTAGAGGACAAACGCCACGTCTTCTGAAGGGGACGGGCCCGCCTCTCCTGCTCCTAATGACAGCCATTCACAAAGCAGATTATCTTCGCTAGGGGGGCTGAGATACCGTTTAATATTGTCACCCTGCTGCTTCCTTCAAAACCCTGCTCTGGTCAATAAGTCACCTCAGCTGCCTTTCCTCCTTCTCTCCGTCACCTGGGAGAGGCGAAATGATTTCCGCGATCACGGCCCTCTGTCACCTTATGTCAACAGAAACAGAAACCCAAACTGTCCTCCCTGTGTGCAGGGCTTACACACAGCAGCACACGTTCCCAAAACACAGAGAAGTGCCCCGTTGTTCTTATCAGCATTTCTGCAAAAACCTCCATCCACTTCCTCATTCCCCTCGGATTAAACGAGTTTCTCCTGCAACAGTAAAAATTCCCCCGTGAAACTACTGGCTCTTAATGTCACTTCCCTGAGAAAGTTGTATCAGCTCTAGAGTATCAGCTACCTGGGCTACAGCGACGAAGAAAGGCTTTCAACATTCCAAAAAGCGCACCAACGGCAAAATCATTCATTCTAAACGGATTGCACGTTGTTAAGCCAGTAACAGGGATAGGTGAGGGGTGCTTAGGAATGAGAGCGGGCATTCCTGGGTAGATTACATAAACAAGCCCATTCTGCAATGTTCCGTTTTCTGAACAATTTTAGGAACATAAAAAAAGCAAGCAATGCCGAACTTCTAACCCAGTTCCGCAAGACTCAGCAGCTCAAAGAGCCAGGGCGGGAGAGGATACGGGCAGGAAACGGGGCGGGGGTGGGGGGCTGCACAGTGAGGTCTTATCTTCCCAGAGGCCACTGATTCCTGGTTTTCCAACCAAGTCAGAGGCCTGGGTGACAGTGCCAACGAGATACACCGTGACACTCGCCTTCGCTGGCAAAGAGGCGGCCGTGGTTTGTGACGACCCCTGCGGGTGCTGCCACACAAGCCACATCCACCACTTCGGGGGACGGCTGTGTGTGGACGCCAGAGTCCACAGTGAGCCCCCAGCGCACCGAGAAGTTGACTAAGTTTAATTATAAAGAGACATCTCGGTTTGAATTAAAATTCATGGGACTCCCACAGCAGGATCTCCGGATCTTCCGTTAGAGGGTCAGGAATGTATTTCACGGCTTAACTTCTTCACCACCTGAGCCGGGAAAACCTTGTCTAGGAACTATACTGATGAATCCTAGAAGCGTCTGAACTTGGAGTCATGTCAGATGTGCTGGCTGCGTGTAGAATTCTCTCCGATTACTGACCTCTATGGGGAATTTCCACCCCCTCAGAATTCATTCATGTATCTCTCTCTCTCTCTCTCTCTCTCTCTCTCTCTCTCTCTCTCTGGGTCCATAAAGACTGTCTTTGTCTGTGCCTTTTTAACAACCTAGCAATCCTGGGTCAGTGGGGGTCAAGGTCACACAAGGATCTGGAATCACTTCTCACCCCTGCTCCTCCTGAGTGAGCTGTGCGACCTCAGGCACGCAGCGTTACCTCCTGGAGCTGTAGCGTCTTTGTTTTTTACTAGGGAATGCAGGATTTTACCCTAGGAAGCGATAATGGGCACGCCACCTCGGGTCCGCACTTTGAAAGTCCTAGGGAGCCTTCCAGAGACTGAGGCCAGGCTCTCGGGTGCACTCAGGCAGGCAGCCCTCGCTGGAGCTTCAAACCGGGCGTTTTATTCCTCCCTTGGTTTGAACTTGACTTTGGGCCCAGCCCAACCGCCCAAGGGGACTGTTCAGTGCACACCCAAGAATGGAAAGTCCACCGGACCCCAGGGCACAGCGCGCTTCCCAAACTTCCCGTCACTTGGGCTAAAATGCAGGCTCTGCTAGGCCGGGTGTGGACTCGGCCCGGTTCGGCGCTGCGGGGCAGAGGGACGCCCGTGATGCGGGTCCCCGGCCCGCCACGCCACTCGGCAGGGCCGGGCCCCCCCCGCCTCCCCGCCACACGCGTTAGGGGCCGGGAAGTGTGTGGGGCCGTGGGGCGGTCCTGTGCTGTGCGGAAAGTTCCACTGTGGCCCTGCCCTCCACTCCCTAGATGACAATGCCACCCCCCCCTCCAACGAGGACGGTCCAAATGCCTCCAGACGCTGCCAGATGTCCCCAAACCGGCGGGTGGAGGACCACAGCCCTGCACGACGCTGCCGGCAAGGTGCGTGCCCCGCGGCGCCCACGACGGCAGCGCCGGGACGGGCGGGACAGGGTCCCAGAGGCCGCCGTGCGGGCGGGGACACTGAGGCCGGGCGGCGATCGCCGCAGCCGCGGGCTCCCGCAAGCCTCCCGCCCGCGCTGGAGTCCCCGAGGGCCCCGCGTCCTCGGGCCCCACGCGCGGCCACCGGAAGTGAGAGTCGCGCGGGGCGTCCGGGCCGCGGGGTCCCGGGCGCGGCCCCACCGGGGCGCCCTGGCTGTTTTCCTTGCCGTTTTTGTGGGGGAGGGGGCGGCCGCACGCTACGCACCCAGAAGCAGGCCGTCCAAGTCAAAGAGGAGGTGGGTGACGGGCCGCGGCGGGGACGTGGACGCCGCCATTGTGTCGCCGTCCGGCGAGGTGGGGGCAGGGAGGAGGCGCGCACGCGCGCTCCAGGCCTGTGCGCGCGTTCCGAGACGCTCTGCGCACGCGCGCCTGGGCCCTCTCAGAGCGTCGCGCGCTCCCAGGCGCGCGCACGCGTCCCAAGATGCTCTGCGCACGCGCGCCCCGGGCCCTCTCAGAGCGTCGCGCGCTTCTGGCGTCTTAGGACGCGCGCTCCAGGCCCGTGCGTGCGTCCCGAGATGCTCTGCGCACGCGCGCCCGGGCCCCTCTCAGAGCGTGGCGCGCTTCCGGCGTCTTGGGACGCGCGCTCCCAGCCGCGCGCACGCGTCCCAAGACGCTCTGCGCACGCGCGCGTGCCTCGGGCTGCTTGGAACGCGCGCTCCCGGTCTGCCCGCGCGGCCCGAGACGCTCTGCGCACGCGCGCTCCGGGCCTCGCCGGCCCGTCCCGCGCACGGCGCGTCGGCTGCTCGTGCAGGTGGAGGCAGCGGAGTCGGGACGCGCGTCTCGCGCGGGACAAGCGTGCACGCGTTCACCCCGGGCCCGCTCCCTTTCCAACCCCAAAGAGGCGGCGGTGCTCAGTCGCGGGACCGCGCAGGGCCGAGTTCCTACTCTGGGGACAGATGCACGGCTCGGATTTGGGGAGGGGGAAGGGGCAGCCTAGAGGGACGGCTGGTGCGGTGGGGGGCGGGGAGCAGAGATGCAAAGCTTGGAGTCGCCGCCAGCCACCAGGTCTACGTGCAAGCAAGTGGCATTAGTCACTAGGGGTTCCTGGTGGGGTCGTCCCACCCCGCGGCTCTGCAGCCTTGCGCCTGCATCTCAGGAGCATCTCAGGCTGGTGACTTGTCCCCAAGCACCCTCCCCGCCCCCCACCACCGTGCAGGCCTGACCCTGTTAGAAGCCCAGAAGGAACATTTTTTAAATGCCTCGCGGCCTTTGACCTCCGTCTCCTCTGTCCCTGATTGCTCTGAGGTTTCCTTTTTAATGCAATCTGAAAAGCGTTTTTACCGCACCCTCAAAAATACCTTTGCCTTCCTCTTGAGTGTTATTAGCTGAGTTTGCGCGTTCGCGTTTAGGCGTCGGGATGCGACCTTTCCAGAAGCAGAAGAAGAAAGTTCCAGATGAGTACTGAACATGTGAGGGTGTATTTCTGGACTCAGCAAGGTCATCCACGATAATGGGCAGCGGACCTGTGTGCCTCAGTTTCCTCGTGTGGGAGACGGGGCTGTTAACCGACAGGGGGCCGGTCCTGCCGTTCATATTAGCCAGGACCATATGTTCAATCGGTTTATGTCTTTTTACAGTTGTTCCTATGAGACTTTTTCCCATTTAATTTCATTTCCCACCCAGGACCCCGAACCCCAGAGAAGGCAGGCATTCATCAAGCAGTTACTGAGGGGACTGTGACCCAAACGTGCTAGGCTGCTGGAACAAAGTGACGTAAACCAGGTGGTCTAAACAGCGGAAATGTGTTGACTCACAGTTCTGGAAGGCAGCACTCTTAGATCTGGGTGTGAGCAGCCCCCTCCACACACACACACACACACACACACAGGCCTCTCTCCTTGGCTTCTGTGTGGCCGATTCGTCCCTCTGTCTCATCTTACTGTGTTCTCCCCATGCGTCTGTTTCTGTGTCCAGATTTCACCCTGTGTAAGGACACCAGTCATATCAGAGGGCCACCCACCCCGATGGCCACGTTTTAACTTGATCACTTATGTGAAGACCCTGTCTTCAAATGAGGTGCTAGGAATTAGGAATTCGACATCTCTTTTTTAGGGGGGCGGGGGATGGGGCAACACAAGTCCACCTGTGACAGCTTCATTCCAGAAACATGGGTTGGGGTGCCTGCCGGAGCCCGTGGAATGCTCGTTCCCAGTTGCTCGCCATTGTCTGCGAACAAATGGATAGGCAAACCCAAGGTGCGTCTTCTCTGCCATGGTAACCTCGCATTTCTGTGGCTTCCTTAGATAAGAGGCGTGTTTTTTTTAAAAGACAGAAGAGCTGCCGTGGGCGGACTGAGAATTAGAACGTGCAGGACTAGTCGGGCACGGTTGGTGCCCTAGAAGGGGCTTAGGGAGCCGCCTGGGTTTTGGAGCCGTGCCCCCCCCCCTCACCCGGTCCCCAGAGAAGTGGTTGAAAAGGCAGCAGACGCATAGCAAGGGAGGAAGGGTGTCCCCCCCTCGCTGGGGCCGAACTGGCAGAACGTCCTGGCAGCTGAGGGAGACTCGCCGACGGGAACATGCTGTGCGTCTGCTCCCACGAGACACGAAAACACGGCTCGCATCGTTTTTGAAGCCAGCGTCCACGTTCTTCCGAGACATCTCTGGCGGAAGACGGAGGGCCCCCCCCCTTCACGCAAGAACAAAAGGACGTGCCCTGAGGCTGCCTGGCCACAGAACGGCAAGCATGTGATGTGGACGTGAGTCTTCGCAGGCGCCCGGATGCTCGCCCTTCTCCTCATCCTGGCCGTCGGAGACGGGCAGCCTGTGGGAAGGGGGAGGGCGCGCTGCCTTCCGCCAGTGACTGTTTTTGCCAAATCCTGCCCTCCCGGCGGGACCGTAGCTTGCGTCTGCCGACAACTCGGAATGTGACAGAGAAGACCCAGCAGCCTGTAGTGCAGTGGTGCCCCAAGCTCATCCACCACCGATGGGACACATAAAAAGAGGATCCTTTCTCACACCGCGTTTAAACGTAAACGTGCCATTTATTGCAAGACGAGACACGTGTAGACGCAGGTGTAGGTACACGGCTGTAGGTACACGCTACAGCCAACGGTGCCTCCTTAGCTTAGTTCAGCTTTCCCGTTTCGCTGTCCCGGCTTTTCTCTCTGCGTTTGCTTTGTGTGTTGCATTTGGAAGGCTGCTGTAGCCCAGGTTATCTTGAGAAGTGGTCCCAGCCCTCATCTCTCTCCCTCCTTCCCTCCCTCCGTCCCTCCCTCCCTCTCTGTCTGCCTCTTCCTCTTCCCTCTCTCTTCCTTTCCGCCTTCTCTCTTGATGTTTTGGGTCTGGCTCAGTCCTCGGCCTAGCTCCCTCCGTGTCCAGGACCTCATAGGGACAGGGGGACCCGGAGACCTCAGCGTCCTGAGTCTCTTCGGTCTCTGTCCTCAGAGTGGCAAGCCGGGCTGCCGTGGGCCCTGCTCGTGAACCTGCCAGTCTCCCCCCGGAGTCACTGCTCGGCCTCACCGGGCCAAGGGCCATCTGGAACCCCCGCCTCGCACCAGTGCTGCTTCCGATGAGCCCCATGCCGTGCAGAGGCACGCACCAGCTGCACACGGCTCCCGGGAGTTCTCAGAAATAAATAGTCGTGCCAGCCGGCTACGTGTGCAGAGTCCACAGAGTGATTAGTTCTTTGTGGTTAAGGTTTTTTGTTTTATCACCTCAGAAAGAGCCTGCAGCCCAGGGCACGCTCACTAAATATATAATCGACCAGGTATCTCTGTCTCTCTCTCTCTCTCTCTCTCCCCCCGGGATGTGCAAGGCAGGTGCTGTGCAATTCTTCTTATGCTATAGAAGAGGGACTGGAATTTGGGGGAAGTTGTGTAAGGCCCCCCCCCAGGCTATATATCTGCAAAAGAGCCAGTGACGCCCGTCCTGAGTTAGCCCTGCTTCCTCTAAAAACACCGGCAGGTGGAACTATCCAATTTTATATTTTCCTCCACATTTTTAAAATTCCTTACGCTGTGTACACGTACTCAAGACCCTGATACTCAAGGCAAAGACCAAATACATTCACGATTGTACAAAAAAGGAGGAGGAGGAAAAAATATCCTGGAGACCACACGCAAAAAAGAGGGGACAGGGAGTTCTGGAAACGTGACCTGCAGGTACAAGTGTTTGTGTGCAGCTTGGCTGTCGCTCGTGGTGGAACGTCACGATGGCAGCGACCGGTGTCTGCCAGCGGCGTTGTTCCAACAGCTCTGGTGGGGTCCGTCCCGACGGGCAGGGTCCACCCCTCCGCTCTCCACCAGCCCTATGTTACCTGGAGAGTGAACGGCAGGTGGGGGCCTCATGGCTTCCTGCTCGTCCTCCCCGCCGTGGCACGAGCCAGGAAAGGCTGGGCCCCTGGCCACGCCTCCTGCACCCACGAGCAGTCCCTTTGCAGCCACCACTCCGCTGGGCAGTGATGCTCTCGCTTTGATGGTCAACACAGTGTCTCCTCAGCACGTCACCCCCGCTGCCTCAGAGAGAAGTGATGTCCGCTAACCTGCCAC
>PVKZ01009481.1:0-2500 GCA_004027375.1 Macroglossus sobrinus
TTTGGAATTTCCCGGTCAGGACTAGTGACGTCATCTGCCTGGGAAGACCCTCTGCCTCCCCCCACGGGAAGCAGATCCCTTGGATATAAATCCGTCTTTTAACTTTGTTGTCTCGCCTGTTTCTGCCTGTAGAAGCCTTTCGTTCTGTGCAGCCCCCTGGAGCATCTTTCTCTCTCCCAGATGGGATGCTGCCCGAATCGCCCATCACTCTCAGCAGAGCCGATTCGCTCTTTCAATGTGCTTGGTTGAATTTTTGGTCTTCGACACTCCCCTCTAGAGAATAGCGCACACACTCTCGTGTCCCGGGAGAGAAAACAAAGTTTTCTTCTACGTCTTCAAGTTCAATCGTTGGGACAGGCAAATGAATAAAACGAACAGAGACGAACAGAAAGAAAAGGATAGAGATGTTATGGATGTTTGCAATTCCCCGGGCTTGGGACGGCTTCCCAGAACATGAACGACAACCCCAAGGAGGCGGTGAGAGCCAGAAGCTTCCATGTCATTTTAACGAAAAGCGATAAATTATGGAGACACAGAGAGACAGTGGAAGGAGGGAGAATGGACGTTTTTAGGGGAGCTCATTGTAGGAACGGAAATATGTGAGGGAAAATGCTGGTCGAGGAGGGTTGTTATTAAAATTCTAATGCAATGATGAGAGTCATCTCAGGGGATCTAGGGTTGCTTGTTTCTTGATGTGGGACCACGAGACGCTTTTAGGGAGACACGGGGGAGGCAGAGAATGCCTTCCCTGTGTCTGCCATGTCTACGTCACCTCCGGCTCCAAGTAAGTGGCATATTTGGGGGAGCATATTCTGATCCATCTTCATGTGCAATGTCAGAAGCTGAATATTATTTACTCCTTTTTTTTTTCCTCCCTCTCTCACCGTTGTCCGGTAAGAGACACACACTTCTTCCGGCCCCAAACACCTTTCCTTGGCATTTTGGGTGTTTAACCACTCACTCCCTTCTTCTCTTGAGTTCCAGGCATCCGGCCAACTGAGATGTCCCCGTTACGTCACCGCGAAGCCAGCTCGAAAACGTCCCGTCCCGTTTAGCGACACACCCGGGACTTGAACTCGGGAAGCCATTCAGAAGTGAAAGGGGCTGCCGCCCACCCGTGGCCGAGCCCCAAGGCCCTGTCACTGAAACTCGTGTCCCCCACGCTCCCACATTCCTGTCGTCCTCAAGCCCGTCCAAGCCCTTCACCTGGTCCAGCCAGCAAGACGTACCCGGGACACCATTCCTTGGCTCGAGGCTGCCTGGTCCCCTTCTTCGTAGATGCTGGGACAACGGGGATGTAATTAAAGGTGGCACTAGCGTGCTCCCAGACACACGCTGAACGTTTACCTGTGACATAATGTAATGATGGGTGGCAGCTGCCCAACGCTCACTGTACCCATGCATTCTTCCCGGCACCGTGTCTGTGTTAATTTATGAAAACCTCATCCCAGCTGACAAGGCGAACGGACGCCTGTCACCATTTCACAGTTGAGATAATTATGTCTCCGAAGCTGGCAGGATTCCTGCCCACGTAACTCGGGGTTGCCGCAAAAAGGGACCAGATTGGGGGATTGGGGTAAAGGCGGAGAATTGGGTGAAACAATGAACGATCCATAATTCCCTTCCAAGTCTTCCGTTTCCTGTACACGTGTCACACGCGTTTTGCATTCTATTCCCTGCCTAGCAGGTTTAGATGCTGTCCTGCAGGACAAGAATAATCTATCTGCCTTTTCATTTCCAGCTTGGTCCCCCTGATTGCTGCGGCTTTTGGGGTGGCGGGGAGAAGGTGATGGGAACCCACTGCATGATGGGATAGGGACAAACGAAAGCGTTGGGTTTTGAAGGTAAACATGTATTTCCTCGCTTCCCAGCCTCTGTGAGGAAGGTACCACGTGCCCGTAATTTTAAGCAATGGTTTTTCAGACAACACCTGAAGAATCGGTGTCACCGCCGAGACCGTTGTCACTCGCTTCTAACTCGATGAGTTCGTCAGCATCGTCGTCAGCGCTGAAGGTGGGCGTAACGGAGGCTGCGTTTGCCACGCACCATCCTGAGACCGTGCCGTGCCTGTGACACGCATGGCCACCAACAGAGGGCCCATTGCTCTGCGTCTATGATGAGTCCACAACAAAGTCCGTATATCAACGTGCACATGAACCATCTCTGGACTGAGAGTCTCAGGGACCCCTGTGGCCCCGGTGGTTTGCCATTGTGTCTCCCTGCAGCCCCCACGTTAGCCTTGGAGCCATGCCAGCGAGAGCCATGTGGTGAAGCCCCTCAGTACTGAAAGTCATCTTTGTCCCCACTGACGACGGATCTTTGAAGCCGTTTGAATACAAAAACAAACAAACAAAAAACACAAAACATAATAAAACAAAACAAAACGTGAGCCTGATTAACATGATGAAACACCATAGCCCTGAACAAGAGACAAAACATGGCTGGAATCCTGACTTTCTCATTCACTAACTGGGACCCTTTCGAGAGTTGCCTTAGTTTC
>PVKZ01009481.1:5000-10937 GCA_004027375.1 Macroglossus sobrinus
CCATCACTGTCTAATCCCGTGACTGCCACTCGGGTGAGCTTTGCCAAGCACCTGGACAGAGTGCAGACACGTGACAGCTGCAGTCTGTGTGCCAAGCCCTTGTCTTGCTTCTGGGTGCCTTCACGATGGAGGCGGGTCATGGGGGCGCCACCAGCGATGAGGGAGGGGGACCTGGGCTGCCAAATGCCAGGGACGGTGGACGGGACCCCCGCCCAAGGGCGAGACACGGAAACGCCGGCCAGATCAGCAGCTGCGGCGCTGAACGGGGAGCCTCCTCTCTCCTTCCGAGGGGTGTTCTGCTTCTTTCCCAGATGTAAGTGGCAGAAGCAGGTGAGAGCACTCTTTAGCTCCTGCTGGTGTAGGGCCCGATTTGGGCACTGTGTCCCCTAACGCTGTCACCAGAACAAAGGCCCGTGCTTGCAGCAGGCATTCAGGGCACGGAATCTGAACTTCCTCTTTGGGTTTAGGTGGCACAAGGAAAGATGTCACAGCCACTTAGGTGTCCTCGCTTCGGTGAAAGAAATGGGCAACTCATTGGTTCTTTCTGGGTTCAACGAATCCTCCCATAGTTTTAATTTTTTTCTTGTTATTTCAAATATAAACGTATAGCTGATTATGACTCATCTCTGTAGCCTTTAGGGGGGAGGTTTTCCCTTCCAACCGCACGGGGCACGGTGGCTCGCTGACAGCAGGACTCACAACTCGCCCTCAAGAGGAACTGAGGTGAGTCCTGTGCCATGGTCCCCTCCTCAGGCCACTCGAGGATGGCTCTGCACCTTGACGTAAATGCTCGTGACAGTCACAATAGAAGCAGCATCTTGTTTTTACATGAAAGGCGACCGACCCCCCCAGCCCCAGCCTCTCCGCACATCTCTGCGAATCGCACGTGTTCGTCTGAAAAGGCTCTGAGTGTGACGATGACATCGTCGCACGAAGCCTCGTCGTGCACACCCGCTCAGCGCCGACGTCCTCGCCCAGACGAGGGGTCGAAAGCTCTCATTCCCAGCCTCGAGACGAGAGACGTTTTTCTCTACCTTCGTGCTTCTAATCTCACTAACGAGGCATCGTCTTCATCTTCATCTTCATGCGATGCATCACATGCTTTTATAAAATAGTCCGGTGAGAGCTTTGCCGTTCGCGATGTCATGGCACGTCCTAGCTGTTAATTTACTTAATAACGAACTCATTTATGTGGCACCCAGTGAGAGAGGGTACAGAAGGACTTCTCACCGCTAGCTTAGCCGTCAGCACAGCGAGAGCGCAGGCCTGCGAGTCCCCGGGTCCCATCCGGCGTCACCCCTTGACAGCGTTGTGACCTTGACAAGTGTCCCTAGCCTCTGTGGGCCACACGTTTGCCCCTCTGCTTTTCACGGGAACACAGCGGTTTGATTAGAACAGCGGCAGGTACAGATCGAGTGTCATTCCAACGTCTGCGGTGAAGCGGTGACAGCCACACTGTCATCGCCAACTTTCAAATGCAGCGAGAAGCAGAAAAATAAAACCGGGACCAACTGTCTCTCATCCTAACCAGCATGGCTGTCTTTCTACCTGTGAGAACGCTATGCCACTAGGAGTCATGTGACAAATGTGTTTTTAATAATTCTTGGCTATTATATGCAATGCTGCAATGAGCATAGGGGCGTGTATATCTTTTCAAATAAGTATTTTTATTTGTAATTTTCTGGATAGATACCCGGAAGTGGAATTGTTGGATCAGAAGGAAGTTCTATTTTCAATGTATTGCGAAATCTCCGTACTGTTTTCCGTGGGGGCTGCCGCCCCCCGTTTGCAATCCCACCAACAGTGCATCAAAGTTCCCTTTTCCCCCCCATATCCTCGCCCACGTTTCTATCAGCTGACTTTTTGATAATACCCTTTCTGACCGGTGCGAGGCGGTATCTCATGGTGGTTTTGATTTGCATCTCCCTGGGGATCAGTGATGCTGAGCCTCTTTTCATATGTCTATTGGCCCTCTGTGTGTTCAGATCCTGTGCCCATTTTTTAATCGAATTGTCTATTTTTTGTTGTTGTTGAGCTGTATAAGTTTCTTATGTGTTTTGGATTGACATCAATCTCTTATTGGACTTGGCATCTGCAAACATCTCCTCTCACTCAATACCTTGCTTTGTTTTGATGAAGATTTTCTTCACCGTGCAGAAGGTGTTAGTTTGACGTACTCCCATTTGTTTATTTTTGCTTTTGGTTCCCTTGCTGGAAGATATATATCCCAAAAAGATAGTACTCAAACTGATGTCAAAGAGTTCACTTCCTATGTTTTCTTCCGGGTGTCCATTGGTAGATGAACAGATACAGAACAGGTGGTATATATGTACAATGGAATATTACACAGCCATGAAAAAGGACAGAATCTTGCCACCTGTGACAACATGGATGGATCTAGAGAGTATTATGCTAAGTGAAATAAGTCAGACACAAAAAGACAAGTATCATAGGGTTTCACTTATATATGGAATCTAAAAAAAAAAAGTAAATACACAAACAAAACAAACACAGACTTATAAAAAGAGAGCCCACAGGGATGGTTACCAGATGTGAGGGTGTGGGGGAGAAGTGTGAAAAGGAGAAGGGGAATAAAGTCAATAATATCGGGATATGTTTACACGATGACAGATGATTCCTGGAATTAGTGAGGCGATCACAAGGTAAGGTATACAAATGTCGAATCAGTATGCCGTCCACGTGAAACTAATATGACCAAGGTAAGATTGTATACCAACTACACTTACGTAAAAGAATCAATTTAAAATTTTAAAGATAGAGTCGGTGTCTCTTGAACAAAAAAGAGAAACATACCCATGATGGGTGTGTTTCATGTCTACACGTGTCATCTATCACATCAGAGATGTCTTGTGTGAACACGAGATAAATGACATATGAGGACAGAGGAAGTCCAATGAGAGCAAGCTGCCACCCATCCCTAACCAAGGTCACGTCCGTGTGGACACAGGTAAGCGTTTTCTCGCTCCATCTGCCCTCTCTGCTCATAAATAAACGTTTTGAAAATGACACTTCTGATCCCTTTAAACTGAGCACACAAAATGTACTTTTTCACCTGCTTTTCATACCCCATAGTCTTTCTCCCGTTACCCAGGGTTAGGAGTGGGGGTCTGAGGGCCCACTTCCGGTCTGTTCTTTCTAACTCCGTCCAAGGTTACTCTTAACCCAGAAATCCAGCCTCGTCTAAGACATCTGGCTGAGTTCAATGAAGTCAACTTGGGTCCTGCAGTGGATGGAAACAAAGAATCACATTGTACAAGATATATTTGGCGACTTAGCCCATGTCCTCTTTCTAACACTCTGTGATGATACGTGTTCGTTTATTCAATAGAGACTGTTGCAGAAAAGGAAGAGAGGGAGGAAGGAAAGAACAAAGGAGGGAGAGAGAGAGAGAGATGGTAGAATTTGTAACTAGTCCTGCATACAGGATCACAGAGCACGTCACTTTGTGAAAGCCAATGCTTCAGCAAATGCACTCAAGCCACAGACATAGCACAGAAACGGCGGCGTGTTCGCAAGGACATTTTGCTAAACGACGTGGGACAGTCAACTCCAATTCATGAAGGGATGATCTTGGAGCGCATTTGGAAATGACAGACAACTTCCTCTCATCAACAACTCGAAAAAAATAAAATAAAATTGCGCTTGCTGTCTCAACGTTGAAAAATCCTTTTCCTCGCCAAGATTAAAAAATAAAGGACCCCCCTGTCATGTTCTTCACACACGACTTGGGCTGCCACTTCACGTGTGAATTTGTTCACTGCGTGCATCAATCAGAATCAACACCTTTTAATGAAACCAGGTGCCTCCGTACCGAGGACCTGGGGAGCTATCCTTTCATCTTACTTTGCGTCTCTCCTACGGGGAATGGACTAATAGTGCCACCCAAGTTTCCCTGGTTTGTGTTCTGAGACCTTCTAAGAGCTCTACGAGCCAGAAGCTGTTTCGTGTCATCAAATGCTGAAACTTTAACCGATGTCTAGCTTTTTTTCAAGGATTTTCTTCTTTCTTCGGTGACGCAAATCTTTGCTGGACTATACTTCTTTTTTAGGTTGTCGAAGAAAAGCTATTTCAGCTAATTCCAGAATGACAGCTACTCCACTCATCACTGGAAATTTTCTTGAAGATTTTGTCAAGAAAAAGTTTGGAAGATTTCATATATAAAGATAGATATAGGAATAGTTAATTGTAATGTGTATAATCTACTAATATATTAGCTATGATATATACTATTATATGTAGTATATGCAATATATAATCTGCATATAATATATACAGATATAATTAGTTATGAACCATGTGATATTATAGATACATACTATTATATATATTTGTGTATATATGTTGAAATTTAGCTACAAAGCAACCTTTTTAAATGAAATGAGTGTTCAAATGTCCATTCAAAAGTGAAATATAGCTTATTTCTAAGATTGAGTAAGCTGTGTCTACATACCCCAAAAGCTGTTTTTAAAATAGGAACCTCCTTAGCAGAAAATCCCAACGAGACTCTATGTTCAATGCTCAGGGTGAGTGGTCTCGTCGGAATGTGTTGACACACTTATATTTTCTTATTCTCATTGAAAATCTCGACTTTGGAAGGATTTTAAAGCCGGATTACGATAAACACCCTCCATTTCTTCATAGATGTATGTCCCCAAATGACCCTATTTAATACCTTTGCATCACTGTCTAGGTGGAGGGTACGTGAATATACACAGATATACATCCCATTCGAAAGATCTTTAATTTAGGTGTAACACTGTTGGAAGGAGAAGGATTGCTCGAGTCTACGTGATGAATACCACGGGGAGAACTTTGGAAACAAATTTGCCCAGGCTTCCTCTTCCCGACATTCCGAATTTATGAAACGACGTTATGGATCGCCCGTCATTTTCTCAGGAACTTCCTGGGAATAGACTCTGGCGTGTGAGTGATGACATTAATCAACGCTTTGCATCGACTTTTGGTTTCTAATTAGCCCCCGACAAACATCACAACAACAGTTCACGATCGGTCCTTGGCCGGGACAAGAAGACAAAAAATGGCGCGGACGCTTAGGAAATAAAATAATCCCAGGGAAGAGGAGATAGATGGCTGTCGGGCAGCTGAGCGCCACGCTTCTTTACAAATAGAGCTTCACGTTTGGACGACCGATCGCAAAACACACCCGGTGTCGGATCCCGGATGAGCAGAAGTGAAGTGAATGGGGCCAAGTGTGTGTAGCCTGCCTACCTCGCGGGTGACATGTAAAAGCATTCTTAGATGGAAACAGAAAATAGTCCTTATGGGGGAAAGATAGGGTTCTCAGCCGCCTTTTTATTGTAAAGGCATCGAAGGAGGTTCCGTTGGATGCTATAATGAACGCAAAATAATTAACGTGTGTACAGAGCAGAGAACGGAGGAGTTCCAAACCACGGCTGTGTATTACAGTGGTCAGTGGATGCCCCATCTCTTAGTCCTCGACACCTTTAAGTGGATAGATTATTCAGTAAAGTTCCATGGCACTTTCTGACTGGATAGCCTGTAGCCTTCCTCTCTAAATGATTGTTAATTAAAAAAAAATATTTGATGGAGGACAGAGGTAGGCCAGTCTTAGAAATAACGGAAAAGGTTAACTATGTTTTACCCTCAGTCAAAGGAAAGAGAGAAACGGCTTACATCGGGGAGAAATGATGGCTCCCGTGGCGAGTTATGAAGCTGAGAAGCTGGGACGTGAAGCTTTTTTTTTTTGCACAGAGACGCTGGAGCCCGGTGGCCCTGCGAGCATCTTCAGGGACCTCGGGACACAACCTCACTCACAGGATGCAGGCAAGAACCTCCCCGCAGCCCAAATCTGCTTTTTGGCTCAGCGGACAAATCCGACTCCAGCTGCTGGAACAGAGCTGTTGATTGTCGGGAGCTGGTTACAAGGCGATAAAA
>PVKZ01009482.1:0-10933 GCA_004027375.1 Macroglossus sobrinus
TTCCACATCTCTGGGAATCACCTGCTCAGAGGAGGGGCCAAGGACACTGCGTGTGGGTCTGTTGCTCTCATTGTTTACCAGGAGGGGCCCCAGGTCCAGTGCATTCCTCTCCAGGAGATGGGTGTTGGGGGGTGCGTTCTGTGGGGTTGTTGCCAGCCTGTTCCACTCATACCTCAAGCGGCTATTCTGTTTGGCAGGGTCAGCCTTTGTGCCAGCAGCTGGGCACACAGAGAAGGCACACAATGACCTTTGCTCCAGGAGCCCACAGTCTCCAAAAGGAGACAGGAAAGGAAAGACTTGCCATCACCATGAAAGTCTAAAGGGGCTGGGACAGAGTGGGCCAAATTAACCCTCAAAACTTCCTTCCAGGACAAAGACTTCCACTGAGGAGGAACTACTGGGAATAGAATATAAATAAAGCAAGGTAGATTACAATAGGGACAAAGAAAAGAGAAGGTCCAGATAAAAGTGAGGGAAATGAACCAATTGAGATCATAGAAAGTAAGCCGACATATTTTAACAGTTTTCAAAATCAACAGAAGAGGGCACACTTCACATGTGAAAATAGAAAATCTATCATTTTACCCCCCTTTTACAAGTGCTGGAAAACTAATTTTGGGTGAAAATGAGTACCAGAAGAAGATCAAAGGCAAATCTCATACAAAGTTATTAAAATAAAAGAGAAAACACAAAGCAAAATAATGTCCCTCTAGACACTGAAAGCATCCTGGAAAGAAATGTACACAAAACAAGATGAAATTACAACCCTTCATTGTAAAGCAAGCTAAAGGCATTAAGAAAATTACTCAAGACATGAAAGAATAACATAAAGCAGAATTAGAAAAGCTCAAAAATGAGATGATAGATTCAGGAAATAATTAGAAATAAAAGATACTAATTAAAAAGATTTTTTTTAATTTCTGAAATTAAGACTAATTTAAAAGGAGCCCAAGAGTGAATAAATACAACATATAAGCCATTAAGAGAAATAGAATTAGAAAAAATATGGAATTTTTAAAGAAGAAAAATGAGTTAAGAGATGAAGAGTGTTTCAGAGTAAATGACTAATACAGAAAATGGGCAACAAAAGTTTAATATATATATAATAGAGATCCCCAAAAATTAAAAACCAGAGCAAAGGAAAAGGAGAAATACCATAATGTGTAATTCAAGAAAACTTTCCTGGCAAATAAAAAGAAAAGTCAAAATTACAAATTGAAGGAGAAAGTACTTCAAAACAAGCAACCCAAAACATATTCTAGTAAAATCATTGGATTAATTTTAAAAATAAAATTTCTTTGGATATCTAGGCAAAAATAATAAGCGTAAATGGAAAGAAAATGAGACTTCCTTCGAAATTTTCAACAGCGATACTTCCTTCCAGAAGAAAATTTAAGATAATCATCAAAGGAAAAACATCTGAGCCAATGATTTTATATCCAACCAAGCTCACTTTCAAATGTAAATGCAACAAACTCTCACCAACATGTGAAACTGTGGAGAATGGTATTGCCACAACAACTTTCTTACACATCTATTAGAGAAAGAGCTTCAAAGAACCAAAATGGCTGAAGGAGTCCATAGGATGCAGCCATTCCACATTGGGGTATGTACCCAATAGAATGGAAGCAATGTTCCTTAGAGATTTGCACACCTGTATTCACAGCAGCAGTACTCACAGGAGCCAGAAGGTGGAAGCAACTCAAGTGTCCATCAATGGAAGAACGAATGGATAAAAAGTGGTCTATCCATACAGTGGAATATTATTTAGCCTTACAAAGGAAGGAAATTCTGACACATGCTACAACATGGATGAATCCTGAGGACATGATGCTAAGTGAAACCAGCAAGTCACAGTAGACAAATACTGTGTTATCCCACTTCTCTGAGGTCCCCAGAGGAGTCAAATTCATAGAAACAGAAAGTATAATGGAGAGTGCCAGAGGCTGGGGATGAGGGATGGGAAGTTAGTGTTTAATGGGGACAGAGTCTCAGTTGTGCAAGATGAAAACGTTCTGGAATTTGGTTGTACAACAATGTGAATGTACTTAATACGACTGAACTGTGCACTTAAAATGGTTAAGGTGGTAAATTTTATGTGCATTTTGCCACCATTAAAAATGTTTTAAAAAGAAAAGGAAAAGCTAGCTAAGCATTTTAATTTCAGCACACTAACATACCACGTTACAAATAAAAATGAATTATTTCAACCACAGAGGGAGAAGCTCTGAAGCTGCTGGCAGCCAGTTAGAACCACCATGTGCCAACATTTCTGATCAGCAGCCTATGCAGGAGGCAAGGCTCCCAATATCCAGTGGTGCTCTGTGGATGAAGTGCCAGCTGGGCCTGCAGCCCCACAGCCAGAACCCTGAAACCACAGGAAGAAAGTTCAGGACAGGGAAGAATCTGTCTTAAGAAATAGCTCAGCTACTGCTATTTGACAAACCGTCCCATCAGTGACCTCCTAGAAGTCACTTAAGCAAATATAGTCTTTGGCGATTACTGAAGGAGAAGACTTTTCTTCTAGTGTACCCAGAAATGCTCAGCCCAAGCAGCCTGACCTGTTGTGGCCGGCCAGTGGCCACCCGCAGTGCACGGACAGGGAACATGCAGGGACTGGCCTCTTTAGCAGCCCAGGCTCACATACCACTCTCCCCCACCCTGCCCCCGCCCTCACTCCGGCTCTATCTAGTGTGGCTCCATGGACTCACCCCTCCTCTTCAAATGGCCAAAGCATTAACAAAACTTCATCCCTTAATCAGTGCTCTGTGCTGAGTAAAGATAGATACGCACACAAGCTTAAGATAAGTAGGAGCACTGCTATTTCTTTTCCAGCCTCCAAAGAAGCAGGAATGTAAACTGGATTATTTCAGTTGGCCATCAAGTTGAGTTCTGCTGTTTCTGTAACAGGAAACCTATTTAATTTCAACGCAGAGGCACATTTATTCATTCAACAAGCATGATGCCATGCCAATGACTAGGTTGGGGGCCCGGGTTATGGCACACCCCAGCACAGCACATGTAAACCAGCACCCATCCAGTGGAGGAGATGCTGAAACAGGCACTTGGAGAATTTGTGCTGTTAAGATCTGAGATGGGGGGGGAAGCCAGGGAACTATAGGAGGCGACAGCAAGGGCATCTCCCCTTACCCAACAGATAGGGATGTTTCCAGTGGGAATTCTTTAAACCCAAATGGGCATCATGAGTATGAATTACCCAAGACAAGGAAGGATGATGCTTTCACAATATATGAAACCCTAGACTCTAGCACAGTGCCAGACACCAAATAAATGCTCAAAAATTAAAAGTTTAACCAAAGTAAGAGAGCCAATGAGGTGAAGATCAATCTAAACCGTTGTTAACAATGGTCCAGAAGGCAGGACAAAGCTCTGGAGTTGGAATCATAGGCTCACACACAGGGCTAAGATGAGAGAGAAAGAGAGAGAGAGAGAGAGAGAGAGAGAGAGAGAGAGAGAGAGAGAGAGAGAGGGAGAGAGAGAGAGAGAGGAAGGAAGGAAGGAAGGAAGGAAGGAAGGAAGGAAGGAAGGAAGGAAGGAAGGAAGGAAGGAAGGAAGGAAGGAAGGAAGAAAAAAAGAGAAAGAGAGAGAAAGAGGTACCAAGCAGAGAGGAGCCCTTTCTACACCCCAGGCTTCCTTCCCTGGCCGCTCTTCTCAACATACTTCCCCAGCTCCAAATGCCACTCACTCAGTCTATGCACAATTCCCAAGGCCAACAGTCTTTAAACTTGGTTGGAGACCCAAGTTGGTGGGGACAAAAGAAGGGGAAATAGTAAGTACATCTTCTATTGTTCTTACATGATTTTAAGTGTTTATTTTGAGGATATTTTATAGTGTAGGACATACTATATTACAGTAGTGATATGTATGTGATTTAAAAACAGCTAAGAATGCACATATTTGGGAGATGGGTGTCAGTTGAGTTTTCCAGAAACACAGAGAGAGGCTTTGGAGTACACAGCTGCCAGCTCTGAACAGATAAAAAGTTGATTCCTCACTTTTGCACATGCTGCTTATGTATGTGTGCAAATCTGCCCTGGAGAAGCCTTCTGGACTGCCTGTGCTAGACCAGATCCCCTTCATGCACCTTTTGACCTGAGAACCTCTCCATTTTAGGGCTGTAAATCCCATTATAGGGTTAATGGCCTGCAGACTGAGAGAGACAAGGGACTGTGTGGATTTACACTCAATGCAGTGTCCTCAGAGCCTGACGCTGCCTGGCACACAGTAGAAGCTAAGTAATAAATACTTGCTGATAAATGAAAGAGTGAACAGGTAATATCCGTTCCTTTTAGATCTCGCACAGTGCTGAGCACCAGAATACCACTCAGTAAGTAGATGCTCATGAAGTCGAATTTATTAAATCATATATATATATTCTAAAATGACTCCAGTGTGAAAAATCTCAAGAAATAATGTCTACAAAGGAAAATTATGGTGACACAGCACATATAAAGAGGAAGAGGTCATGGGTTGAATTCCCAGCCTTACCAAAGACCAGCTATGTTACCTTGGGCAGTCACCCAACCTGTCTGTTTCCATTCTTCATCCGAAAAAAAGTGGTCATATGGGTTCTTGTGAGGTGTTGACCCTACAAAGAATGTTTCCCACGTTGACTGGTGCTTTGTGATCTCTCAGTGTTCGCTCTGTTATTGTAATTACTGTGAAACTTGGTCATGGAGTTTAGCATCCTCCTGGCCCATGTCATCTGCACCTGTCCTTATTCAACTATGTCACCTCACATTCTCAGGAGCACTGAGTCTATCATCCAACGACTCTTTCATTCCTGTTTCTCCTTAGCACACTCAAATATTTATTTACCTGTTCATTCTCAACACAGGTCACTCAGTTCTAGTGCTAAACAGCACATGTCCACATCAGGGGTTCTGCACACCTGGTTATTAAGAATAGCTTCTGGTTACCTAACTACTGAACATATCACGTACAGATTTCTAATTCCAAAGGATTGGAATCCAATCAAACAATAAAATTCTGCTCTAGAATTATACTCAGAAGTTTGGAGTCCTGGTCGATTCTAATGCTGTCTGGACCTTTCAAAGGCCATCTTCCAGGGCCTTAATCTTGTTTGTGCACCCCAGGACCTTAGAACGGCATTTTCCTAGGGCCCAATTGCAGGAATGTCAAATGTGTTTCACAACATCACCTCACACTTGTGACTAAAATGCAGACTTCAGGGCCCAATCCTTGTGAGTCTGACCTGGAGATCTGGGCTGAAGCCCTGAAATTTGCATTTTCATACACCCTGTGAGGATCCGGATGCATGGGTGCCCACCACCCTGCTCTGTGGGAATCCAGCCCTGCTGTGCTTTAGAGCCTTGGCATCTGGAAGGCACAGGGAGCTCACCGCGCCTCCCAAATACCCCAAGTCACACTGCCCAAAGCCTCCAGACTCTGCTTCTTCAACCAAGTGGCAACAGGCCACCCAACCCCTTCAGGTCCCCACCCGTCATGCCATATGTTCACAGGAGCCAGAGGGGCCGTGGAAAGCAGGATTAAGGCAGCGTGTCCAGAGGTCGGGCCAGGGAAGGAGCAGGGGGATGATGCTGGGGATGCACAAAAGGACAATCCCAGCAGTAAAGAAAAGCACAAGAGATCTGCTCTTGTAAGCTCACTTCCTGGTCCAACACCGAGAGCCCATTTTATGATTTCCATTCTACAGGTGAGGAAACTGAGGACCCAAGAGAGGAAGGTAATGATGCTTATTGGGGTGAAATGGGTAATCGCCAAAAAGCAAGTCAGCTGAGCAATGGGACATGTTTGAGTGTGCTCAGTTCCATATCAAGAGCAGTCATGTTGCAAAGGGTAGGTAAGAGTGTGCTCCCCAGTCCAGCAGCTCCCACACTGATAGTGCTCTTGGAAGCAGCCAATGGCATCCCCTGAGAGCTGTGTTCCAGACTGGCCTGACACTGTATACCCAAGGTCCCATCCCACACACCTACCAGGGAGATATCTTCATTATGGTCATTTCATAGTTGCGGAAACTGAAATTTGAAAAAGTTGAGTGTTGCTCAGGGTCACAAGGCTGCTAAGCAGTGAAACTGGACTCAGAATTCACTTAGGCAAAACTGTCTCTTAAGCCAATGCTGGGCTGTAGTAATTCTGACCTTTCTTTGTCAGAATTACTTGGAGAGCTTGTTAAAACTCACAGCACTGGGCTTCACTCTCAAAGTGCCTGGAGTGAAGTGATGCTTGAGTATTTGTGTTTCTGAAAGTTCCCAGGAGGTGCTGATGCTGTAGTTCTCAGGCCTCTGTCTCATCTCACAGCCCACCCCCGTGCTGGCAGTGACCTCAATACTGGAGATAAGGTCCTGTGTGCATGTTGTGGGGTGTGCCCATTGCTCTATCTGGAATGTTTGTTTCCTGGCTCACCCTAGGAAAATCTTCCAGACTCATCCCTGACAGGAGAGGGTGTTCTCTGATCTGTTCCTCCCTTGCAATAATCTGCCTGTTCTGTGGCTACTCCATGTAACAATGATCTCATGGTTTTGTGCATTCTTTCAACTTTATCTGCCTCGCCCCCCATGCTAAGTTCTTACTTTTCTAAGGGAAATGACCTTGTCTTATTTATCTTGTTATGCTCAGCAGCAAGTACAGGCTTACAGAAATGCTCGTTGACGAATCCATGACTCCATCCTGCCTAATTTTCAGGTCTCTCCATAGCCCTGGCCTAACTACAGTTTCATTTGTATCTTTTGGCTCTCCGGTGCTGCTCCAAATTACTTTCTACACAGTAGCAGCATTGGACAGGATGATGGTAGAGCGATGAGCACCCACAAACATAAAATGTATGGTTAATGCTAACAGTGACTGGGGTCAGAGCAGTAAGTATATCCTGAGGACCCAATAAGTACAGAGTGACAGTGTAGTTCTCAAAGCAGAGTCCAGGAAACCCTGGGGTGTCCTTGAAACCCTTTCAAGGAAGAGTATACAAAATCAAATCTCTTTTCACAATAATGCTAAGCTGTCTTAGCCGTTTGCACTCTCTTTATCAAGGGCCAAGTAGAGTTTTCTAGAGCCTACCTAAGTGGCAGGCTGAAGTCAGAAACAAAATGATGACCCAGCTGTCTCCTATTAAGCCAGACATCAAAAAGAGTTGTGAAAATGTTAAACAATGCCACTTTTTTCACTAAATTTTTTTCACAAAATGTGTTATTTGTCTTAACATGTAATGCTTTTATTATTGTCATCTCCAGTGAATAAATATATTTTTAATTTCTATTTAAAATGTTAATATGGTAAATATGGATATGTATAACCCACATAAACAAGAGCTCTTTGGGATTCTCAACAAATTTGAAGGGTGCAAAGGAGTCCTGAGACCAAAAAATTGAAAGACCTACTTAGGTTGAATATTCACAGTGGAAAGAAGAAAAAAATCTTTCATGGTACATTAGGCTGTGGAAAGCTCTTTACTCTTTTATAGATAACTTTATGTTTTTTTTTTCTCTTGATGATGTTGCAGGTACTATAGAATGAAAATCTATGAGGGCAAGCATGGAAGATTTTTGCATGTAATTCATGCAAAACACCAGATAGTTGAACAGACAGTTTCTATGCCTTGATTTTTAAAATTCCTTTTCTTTGTTTTTATATGGGAATGGTATACCAATGGATACAAATGATATTTTGTTCAACAACAGACTGCATAATATTACAAAGGAGCTGGAAAATCCCTATCACCAAGTGACATTCATAGCTGTCATAACGGCATGCTGAAATGCATTACTCGTGTTTGTGGTGACGCAGGTGTAGATAAACCTGCTGCACTTCTAGTCCTATAAAAGTATAGTACATACAATTATATTCAGCACATATTTGATCATGATACTAAACAACCATGTCATTGGTTTATGTATTTACTATACTATACCTTTTATTGTTATTTTAGAGTCTACTCTTTCTCCTTATTAAAAAATTTTGTGTGAAACAGTATGCTGTGTCACGCCAGCAGTAGCCTCACCCATCTCGTGTTTACTGCATTCCTTGATTGCATTGTTTTCTCTTGTTCTGGGTTTAGTCTTGTGTTTTCTTGTACAATGACATGACGTTTAGGCTTGCAGCCTGAGAGCAACAGGCTATACCATACAGCCTTGGTGTATAGTAGGCTAGACCATCAAGGTTTTTATAAGCGTACCCTGATGTTGGCACAATGACAAAATTATCTAAGTACAATTTTTTAGAATGTATCCGTCATTAAACGGTGAATGTACAAATAAGAAATTGCAGCTTCAGCTTGAAAACTGCCTGAGATAAAGAAATGGGTTGCATTGGTTTGCTAAAGCTCCTATAACAAAGTACCACAAACTGAGTGGTTTAAAGGACAAATTTATTGTCTCCCAGTCTGAAGGCCAGAATTCCAAATCAAGGTGTTAGCAAGGCCATGTTCTTAAAGGCACTAATGGAGGATTTGCTCTAGGTTTCTGTCTTAGCTTCTGGTGTTTCCTTGGCTTGTGCCAGCATCACTCCAATCTTCAGAGAGTGCTCTCTTTGCACATGTGTGTGTGTGTTTCTGAATTTCCCCTTTTCATAAGCATGCCTGACCTATTGGATTAGGATCCACTCTAGTGACCTCACAAAAACTCGTTTATTTCGGTGAAGATCCAAATAAGATCACATTCTAGACCACTGGGAGTTAGGGCTCCAACATATCCTTTTAGGGGACACAATTTAACCCATAACAATGGATAATAATACAAGTTAGAGAAATGATAAAGGAAAGAGGTATGAGTTAAAATTGTGGAGCTCAAATCAAGGAAGCTAATTCTATACTTTGGTCCATGGCACTAAAGACCTAAGGAGGTTTCCAGGACCAACCTTAAATTTCCTTGTTCTATTACTGCTATTTGTTACCACATGCATAGAAATGTTACTTGGAGAAGTGGGTGTTCTGTTAAGTTTCTTGCCGGGCTGAGGAAGTAAGTTCATGATCTTTTAAGTCAGTCCTGCTCAGATGATGCAGGTGGGGAGAACGGTCTGGACTTGCAAGTTTTGCCACAAATTCCAATACCCTTGCACCAGAAGTCTAGGAGAGGAGAGGGTACAAAAGAGGAGAAAGAAGAAGGAAAGTGAAGTCTTTCAAAACTTTAAAATCTTCTAAAACTTAAGACCTCAGTGGACATTTAAAGATGCAGCTTGCAGTAATGAGAAATGTTGCCAAGAATAAAATCAGTATGGTTAGTGAATTTAGGGAGGGAGACCATGTAAAGAAAGATAAACAAGGAAGAAAACATTGCATTGTTGCAACCACACTAGTCAGCTGAGACATGAGAATAGTGGGAAGCTGGCGGAGGAAAACAGGAGAGTAACACTGAGCCCAGCACCCATCATGCCTTGGGCCTGGACAGTGATGAGATAGCCACACCCATGAGAAGAAACTGCACTTACAGGGGGAGTGCTATGCTGGCTACCAATTACTACCAATTTAGAAGCTTACAATAATGCTCAGCTAGTATGCACGCACAGTTGCCCTGGGGCAGGAGTCCAGGCACAGCTGAGTTCCCAGAGCTGCAATCAGCATGTTGGCTGGCCAGGGTTTTCTCTGGAGATTCTGAAGCAGAATCCTTCCAGACTCACCAAGGTTATTGACAGAATCCAGTTTCAGGCAGCTGTCAGTCTGGGGTCCCCATTTCCTTGCTGGCTGTCATCTGGGGGCCACTCTCTGCTCCTAGGGGCCGCTGCCACCCACATTCCTTCTCACATTCATTCCCCCTCCATGTGCAAATAAGCTTTAAATCTCTCTGACTTTCCCTTGTACCTTCAGTGGGGAGAAAGCTCTGCTTGTAAAGAACCCACCAGAGAATGCAAGATAACCTCCTATTGTAAGAGCAACTGATTAGTATCCTTAATTACATATGCCATGCAATTTACATATTTACAGTGTGACACCAGGAGGCAAAGGTCATGGGACCAAAAGCCTGCCTAGTATAGTAGGGCTAGCTGGTGTCTCAGGAAAACTATCTTTCGTGACTATATTTTTCACTCACCAGAGGATTATTTCTATTCCATCCTCAAAATCTCTCCATTCTTCCAAATTGCTTTCTAGCGGCTCTTGTCTTGTAATTGCAGTGGTTCCCTTAGCAACGACTGGAGCTGGCCACCTCATTCCTGATGCAGACCACTGTTCAGTATTTTTCCAAAGAATACTGTCCGTAGCAGATTTCAAGAGAGCTCTCTACCTGTTACCAAAACCTCCCCATAGGTTCCCGTTTGGTCCTCCAGCCTCATACTTCATATCTGCCCTCTTTCTCGGCATTCCTGACACTCCAGGTATATGGACATTATGATACTCATGGCTCTCTCCTCTGATGGAACAGGAAACACTTTCCCCCTAGTCCTCTCTCCATCTTTTAGCACTGTCAGGGTCTTTGAGAGCGAGCTCAGAACACACCTCCTCCAGGAAGCCCCTGTGATTCACCCAGACTGAGTTCCATATCGTCAAAATTGATCAGCCTCTGGCCCATGCATACACCCCATGCTAAGCACACTCAGGTATTCTGTGTCACCCCAACATAGGACACAGGACTCTACAGGAAAAGCAGCACCCATGCAACAAATTACTAAGGTGGTGCCAGCACTTAGCAACTATTCAATGAGGGCTGCTGTGGTCCCTTCCATAACTATCTATATCAGGGTACCTGTCTCCTCCAGCATTGGCCCCTCTCTCTCTGTGTACCCAGCTGCTGGCACAGAGGCTGGCCCTGCCAAACAGAATAGCCGCTTGAGGTATGAGTGGAACAGGCTGGCAACAACCCCACAGAACGCACCCCCCAACACCCATCTCCTGGAGAGGAATGCACTGGACCTGGGGCCCCTCCTGGTAAACAATGAGAGCAACAGACCCACACGCAGTGTCCTTGGCCCCTCCTCTGAGCAGGTGATTCCCAGAGATGTGGAA
>PVKZ01009483.1:0-10929 GCA_004027375.1 Macroglossus sobrinus
GCCCCCGTCCGTGTGGGCCCGGCCCCTCGGCCAGCAGCCCGCTGCCCCCGTCCGTGTGGGCCCGGCCCCTCGGCCAGCAGCCCGCTGCCCCCGTCCGTGTGGGCCCGGCCCCTCGGCCAGCAGCCCGCTGCCCCCGTCCGTGTGGGCCCGGCCCCTCGGCCAGCAGCCCGCTGCCCCCGTCCGTGTGGGCCCGGCCCCTTGGAACCCTTGGTCCCTGTTCCCGCCGCGGGCGAGGCTCAGGCCGGCTGCTGACGTGCCCGGGCCGTGGACAGTCCGTGGCCGAGCAGCTTGGGGACCCATGGCGTCTGCCGGAGCCGCTTCCAGGTCAGGGGAGGACAGCGGGTCGAGGCTCAGCCGTCTTCCTCCCTCGGCTGTCTTCCCTGACCCCCCCGGAGGCTCATAAGGGCCCAGGGTGGCAGTTAGAGGCGGAGGCCAACTCGGGGTGACGTTGTGGCAGCACAGGGCAGGGGTCCAGAGGCCACGAGAGCCGCTGCCCAGGCGCAGTCCCCCTGCTGCTGAGCCTGTGTCAGTCCTGGACACACCGTGGAGAGATGCTGGCAGTGCTGGGGTGGGGGCGGGGCTGGGTGTGTACATGCGGGGGACACCACCCCAGGCTCTGTGACTGAGGGTGTGAACTGCAGTTATCTACAGGGTTATCCTGGCCCTGAGCAGAGGGGGTGTGTGTGTGTGGCCTGGGCCCCCCAGGAGGTGGCTGGCTGGCTCAGGACTGCTCCCTCAGACCTGTGTGACATCCTGTGTAGAAGACACAGGTCTCTCGGGGCCTAGAGCCCACACGGGATTGCCCAGGGGCGTGGAGGGGGGCAGAAGACGGAGAGATCGCTAATGGGTACAGGGTTTCTTTCTGGGGTGACAAAAATGTTCTCTCACGATGATGACACACGTCTGTGAACATGCTAAAAACCGCTGACAAAGAAGCACCTTCCCTCCTGAGCTCTGGTGACGATCATAATCTGAATGACACGGCGTGTCCGCTCCGTGCCCTCCTGCACGTAAGCCTCACAGCAAGGCAGGGTCCCTGACTGTCCCCGTGGACAGCTGAGCAGCGGGCCTCGGGTTGTCCTGCAAGGTGTGGGCGGCGGGGCCTGGACCCTTGCCCCGGGGGCCCGGCCTTGCTGTCTCCCCGTGTCCCGGCCAGCAGGGACGAGCCGGGCGCCTCCGCAGAGCCTCGCGGGCCTCGGTGCTGGCCGCCAGCCGAGCGGTCTGTTTCTCCTCTGCGGCCGCGGCGCCTTCTCCAGGAGTGTAGCTGCTGACGCTGCGCAGGGCCCGCTGACAGCAGATAATCCAAATATTTATCCAGGAGCCTGTGGCTGAGCGAGATTCCAGCCAGGCACTTCGTGAGGGAAGGTTGCGAAATGCTGGCGACAGCCCCGAGGGTGGCGGCTGCTCCGGTTCCTCATCCCCGGCCCCCCTCGTTCATTCTGACCGCCCGCGGGAACCCTGCGGGCTAGTAGTGCTGGTGTGTACTCGTCCAGAAGCCCCCACAGCGGTGTGCACACTGTAAAGTGCTGTGAGCCTGCCTGGACGGCTGCTGTGATGCGTTAGGCCTCCAGGCTGTGAGCAGAGGGAGCCGGGGCCCTTGGGGTGGGGCGGGGTGCATTGCCGGTGTCACTTGGCTAGTATGTGCTGGTGCGGGCTGACCTAGGCCTGGGGGCCAGCTTGAGGCTCCACCACGGCTGGGGGCAGGTCCCTGGGGCGGGCAGAGAGGGGTGGGGAGTCTTGAGGTAGCAGTGGAGGGGCCGGGGCCAGGTGGGGGCCCAGAGGCCAGAGGCCCACAGGTGCCACGTCCTTGCTGGGCCCTGGGGAGCCTGTGTCTTGGACTCTGCCAGGGGTGGAGGCTTTGCTACACCTGGGCACGTCTTCTGTAAGGCCACCTGCAGGTCCCAGGGCATGGCAAGGGCAGCTAGTCCACGTGTCACAGGGTCCCAAGGTGAAACAGGTGACTCTGTGGTGGGGATACCCCTTCTCTGCTGGGCTGGCTGTCCCCAGTGTCCCCACCCCCATACCCACTCTGTTCTTCCATCCTCTGTCTCCTGTGTCCAAGGCTGAATGTCTGCCCAGGGCCCCCCAGCTCCTTCCCACCAGGGTCACTGGCCCAGGGGGCCCAGGGGACTCTGGGGCAAGGTGCAGGGGGACCTCGGCTGGACCCCGGACTCAGGGCCCCACGGAAGGAGCTGTCAGGGGTGCGAGGTGGTTTGCACTCATCAGCCCCCTGAGAGGAGGAGGATCAGGCTTTTGACAGCCGCCTGGGGAAGCTGGTCTCTCCACTTCCGCTCTGTCAGGTGACTCAATTTCTCAGCATACAATTCAGTGGTTTTTAGCGCATTCACGGAGTTGTGCAGCCATCACAAGAGAGCATTCCCATCGCCCCCCAAAGATGCTCTGTGCCCACTGGCCGTCCCGCCCCAGGCCCCTGGACGCCCCGCCCCTGTAGATTTGCCTGTTTTGGACATGTCACGTAAGTGGAATCACGTGACCAACGATCGAGCCTTTGGGACGTTGTGGACCTCAATGTGAGGTTTGTCCACGGCGTGGCACGAGTCAGCACTTCATCTTTTGGCTGTCAGATGATACTCCACTGCGTGGACACGCGTGCTGTTTGTCCGTCCACCCGTCCGTCCTACACTCTCGGGTGGTTTCTGGTTTCTGCCCGCTGCGAATGCGCTGCTGGGCACATTCCCGGGGGCACGTAGGCTTTCGGTTCTCTTGGGTACACACCGGGCTCCCCGCTTCTGGCACCAGCCCTGGAGTCTCGCAGACCCTGTCTCGAGGCCCAGCCTCGTGGCTGACGAGCCGTCTGGCCTTGGCAAGGCGTCCGGCCTCTCTCTCCCCGTCTGGGACGCGGGGTATAGAAAGGTGGCGTCTGCCCAGAGGGCTGGACTGACCGCTCAGTGGGCTGAGGGAGTGTGAGGCGGCTCTGGGCGCTGCAGGCGTGGGTCCCCCGACCCCGGAAGGCCGTCCCGGTGAGCCGCGCTTGGGGGATGCCCCAGAGGGGCCGGTGCTGACTGCTTGTGATCACTGCCTGTGCACCTGCTTGTCCGGTGGCGGCTGCCTTTGCAGGATTCCGTCTCCCCGCTGGCAGCCTGGTGAGGTGGGCCGGACGTGCTGCGGGGCCTCCCCTGGCCACTCCTGGCTCCCCGCCTGCCTTTGCACCAGGAATCAGCCCCCTTCTATAGCAGGTGGTTCAGGGTGCCCCTCCCCGGGTGCAGGTGGGACAGGAAGGAGTCCAGAGATGCTAAGGGCCAGGTGCTGAGCCTTATGTGTGTGGCCGTCGCCCCCTCCTGGCCGATGGTGGGAAGTGCAGCTGTCTGCCTCTTGTGTACCTGTGTGTGTGGCCTGCTTTCCACCTGCCCCCACCCCCGTTCCTAGAGCCCCCATATGACAGACCTGGCCTGGCACCAGGGCCATGCGGCCTGGGCTGCAGTTAGAGAAACAACCGTCGGGCTGCGTCTCACACCGTAGGGCACAGGGACCCTTTCTCTTATCCAGATGGAGAAACTGAGGCAGAGTGGGTTGGGCCCTGCTCAAGTCACAGCCAGCAGAGCCTTGCCCACGCCCAGCCTTCCCTGACCCCGAGGCTGAGGGGCTCAGCAGGGTGAGCGGCGAGGCCCTGGGAGCAGGGCCAGGCCGGGCAGACGAGTGGGGAGGGAGCCGGGTTCGGCTGCCAGGCAGAAGGTTCGGGCCCTGAGGGTCTCTGCGGAGCGTGTCTGACTGGGCGGGATCCCAGGGCGATGGCACTCAGCTGAGCTCCCCAGGTTGGTCCAGGTGCTGGAGGAGGCATCGGGCCCACTGATGGGAGGGAAGCCGAGAGGCAGAGAAGGGGAACCCAGCGTGGAGGTCTTCTCTGTGGTCACTGGACATGCCGGTGTTTCTGTCTGGCTCCCTTGGGCCTACACCCAGCCTTCTCTGACCTCCTGACACCTCCTGGTCCCGGGGGCTCCATCCTTGAGGCTGGAGCTCCCTTAGTGGGCCTGAGTCTGGGGGTCCCCCTGCAGCCTGAGGCAGAAGCCCTCTACCCTGGACACTTGGGCCTGTGTCCCTTGTGGGGAAAAGCTGGGGGGCCCTGGACAGACACTCGGCCTTGGCTACAGGTGGACAGGTGCTGGGAGTCTGGACCCCTTCCTCGCATGGCTCGACCCCTGCCCCCTCTCCCTTCCCCCGCCGGGGCTGCTGTGGGAGTTGATCCCCTAATTGCCAATTAGTGTGTTTGCTGAATCAGGTGGCCAGGTAGCCAGGGGGTCAGACAGGGCCGGGGGGCAGGGCTCAGGCCTGGGAGAGACTCTGGGGTCGGGGAGGTGGTGGTGGAGGCGAGTTGAATCGCCCACTGGGTGGCTGGGAGAGCAGGAGGGCGCTTGGGGTCTGGCCACCTGGGGTTTGCTGGGTGATCTTTGCCAGCCTCCGTCCTCCTCTGCACAGTGGACAGTGGGCCCTCCACATGTTCTGTGCAGAGGAGCCCGTGGGACGTGGTGGCATCCAGGTGCTGCCCCTCAGCCTCAGCCTAGTCCTCTCTCCCGTCACCCACCCCTTCCTCCCTGCCCGGGCCCTAGCCCCACAGCATGGGGACTTTGCTCGCCATCAGACACACCTGTGGGTGGCCTCACCTGGGAGCCAGCCAGGGTGAGCTGAACCATGTGCTTCCTTCCCACAGGGTCCCATCTGTCCGGTCCCTGAGCTGTCCTCGCCCCCGTCCACCGGCTACAGCCCTGCAGGACAGAAGCCCGAGGCTGTCGTGCACGCGATGAAGGTGAGGACCAGGCTCACAAGCCTGCGGTGAGGTTGAGGGTGAAGCATCAGTGTGATCTCAAGGCTGAGCCTGAGGCTTCGATCAGCCTGTGCCAAAGAGGACACGTGCTGAGGATGCTGACCATGGCCTCTAGCAGGGACGAAAGACGCCAGCGCACCGAAACCGTCTCAATTGGGACTAAAACGCCCATGCGTGCCTCTGACTCCTGAAACTAGCTAGAAACTGCCCACTCGCCCCCACTTCCTGCCCCCCCCGGGAGCCTGCTCCCTGGAGCGCAGCAGGGCCCCACATTTGCCTCCTCTGGGGGGCATCTGAGCAGCAAGGAGGGGCTTGCATCTCTGTGTGGGGGGCTGGGTAGCTGTGACTCCTGGAACACTGTGTGGGAGGGACTCAGAGGTGCCACGTGGTGGTGTCAAGCGTGTCACCTGCCTGCCATCCCTGCGCCTGGGGAAACGGTGGCCTGGGGAGGAAGGTGGGCAGGCACTTCCTCAAGGTCAGAGTCATGGCCCCACGAGGCTAGGACTCCAGTTCAGGCCTCCCAGGCCCAGTGTCCCCTCCAGGCGCAGCTGCCGCCCGCTCAGGCCTCTGTACCCTGGTCCCTTCACGTGCGCGCGTACCACGGACCCACACGTACACACACACACACGCACACACACACCAGCACGTGCGTGAGCGGGTGCTGTTCTCAGCCCTCCTGCCCATCATTGGTCACAAGCTGGGGCCCTGGGCCGGCGGGAGCCCCTCTGTCCGCGGACGGGCCCTGCCCCCTGGGGGTGATGTGGCGTCTGCACCGTCACTGGGGTGTGGAGAAAGGGCACGGTGAGGGAGGACGGCCTGCCCTGCGGGTCCCCAGCCCCCTGAGCCGGCCCCACCCCCCCGCAGGTGCTGGAGGTGCACGAGAACCTGGAGCGGCAGCTCCCGGACAGCCGCGAGGGGGACCTGAGCGAGGAGGAGAAGGCCATCGTCCGCGAGATGTGCAATGTGAGGCGCTCCCCGGGGGGCTGGGCTGTGTGTGGCGGGGGTGGGGGGGTGGGGGCGGAGCGCCCCGGCCCGGCCTGGTACTGTGAGTGAGGGCGCCGCCTTCCCGTGTGGACAGGCCGGCGGCCTGGAGGGCCGGGAGGAGGCGGTGGAGCCGGGAACTCGCCCACCGCCCCCTCATCCCAGGGAATGGGGTCCCGGATCTCCGCAGGCCTGCCCCTAACCCCCGGGACTGGTCTGCTTCACCCCGTGTGCCCAGCTGTCTGGCTTCTGGCCTCCCAGCTGGCTGGTGCCCCCTGCTCAGGGGGTATAGGCAGGACTCCCCAGCCCGTGGGTCTGCAGGGCCGGGGCTGCCTTTGCTGGTGGAAGCTGGGAGCCCCCCGCCTCCTGACATACTGCACCCACGTGCCTGGACTCTTGCAGGAGCCAGCAGGGGAGGGTGGCTCGCCGGGGCTGGGCCAGGGCCTTCCGCGGGGCGGGGTCTCAACCCCCGTCTCGTGCTGCCTCCTGGGTCCCTGGGCCCCTCTGGGCAGCTCGAGGCCGGGCCTGCGCCCCAGTGGCGACTCGCTCAGGGTGACAGGCGTGGCCACACAAGGAGGGATGTGCAAAGGCCTGGTCTCAGTGTCCCCGCCCGGCCCCGTGGCTCGGGGGCCGTGGGGCGTGTTGGGGAGCAGCGAGGCGGCGGGTGTGTGGCCGCTGTGGGCTCGGGGTGGGCGTGCCACTCACGTCTCCCCTCTGCCACAGGTGGTCTGGAGGAAACTGGGGGACGCCGCCAGCTCCAAGCCCTCCATCCGGCAGCACCTGTCGGGGAACCAGTTCAAGGGGCCTCTGTAGGCCTTGCCTCCACGGACCTGGACTGTCCCCGCCCGGGGTCCCCAGAGGGAGCAGCAGGCCCTCTGGCCGAGCCACTGTCTTCTCCTCCTGTGATGACTTGTACATAGGACGCTGCCTGCCACGGCCGGGCCCCCGCCTGTCACCTCTCACACACCAGCAAACGGGGGGACGAGAAGCCGCTGCTCCCTGCAGCACAGCGAGCTGGACAGCGTCACCTCCCCCGGGGGCCTGGTGACAACTGAAGGCTGCTCCAAGACGCCCGGCCCAGCAGCCATGCCAGGCTAGTCCCAGCCTTGGGGGAGGGGCGCCTCATCCAGCCACCGTCCCCTGGCTGCCACCTGCACTAGACAGAGGCCACTGGCCGCTGGCTCCAGCGCAGGGGGCAGGCATCACTCCTCACCCGCGTGCTGTGACCTCAATGCTGGCTCACTAAGCGCCGGTCCCGTGAGTCACAGACCGGGGAACGCCCCTGCCCGGGGCTGGCTGGAGGCTCATGAGGCTCTTCCGGCCCCTGTGCCCAGCCCCTCTGCTGTCAGCTGCTGCCTGTCTTCAAGTCCATGCCCCCCACCTGCCACCCCCACTCTGCAGTGTCACCCTGTCCTGTGCCAGGCTGTACTCTGTCCTTCCTGGTCCCCCCTGCCCACCACCTGAGGCCTCTCTGTTTCCGCGGTTCCCAGGATGGGCCAGGGAGAGTAGGAAGCCGAGGGCAGCGTCCCTGGCCGAGTGCCCGTGCCCCTCTCTGGACGAGCAGCACCCGCCACGGCCGGGCCTCTGGCCGCAGTGACGAGTTCTTGCTGTCCTTGGAAGGAGCCTGACCCGGCTCTGGCTTTAACGTGCTGTGTGACCTTCAGCAAGTCACTCAGCCTCTCCAGGCCCCTGGTGCACGACGAGGGCTCGGAGCTTCTCTGAGCCATGCTCGTGGTTAAAGGCCATCGGCTGTGGCCAGCCTGCGTCCTCGTCCACGGCACGTGAGCCCGCAGGGGGGCCCCTGCCAGGGAGCGGAGGCCCACGCTGAGTCCTGCTGCCTTGCTGTCCCGTCTGGCGGACAGTCCCCCACCGAGCCTCAGGGTCCTCCACTGTAGAATAGGAGCATGGGGCCCCCCTCGCAGGGCTCTGGGGATCAAATGAGACCGTTAGTGTAAATGACCATGTCTAAACTGTAAAGAGCAGTAAGTACATTTTAAAATTGGTGAGGAAAATGAGGCCCAGAGGGAGCGGGTGACCTGAGGCAGGTTACGAGGGAGATCCCAGGAGCTGGAAGGCAGGCAGGGACAGGCCTCTGGTGGCGCTCTGAACGGGCCTGGCGTCCCCTCGCTCTGTTCAGGCCACGTCCATCATCCGACGTCTCCCTTGCAGCGGTGCTGAGGGCTGCATGCGACCTCATGCGGCCGGCACTTGAGCCCCAGAGGTGGTTTTGCATCAGACAGGGGAGGGCCAGGGACCAGGTGAGGGAGGGGACCAGGTAGGGGGCGGGAGAGGCTGCCCCGCTCCTCCCCCAAGCCGGGACTCCGAGGGTTCCCACTGGCTCTTTGCCAGTGGTGCCCTTGGGTCATATACACTCAGGGGGAGGGCTCCTGGCCCTCCATGTGCCCAGGGAGTGCCAGGTGGGCGCTGCCGACAGGGACAGGCGTGTCCCTCTTGCCCTGGGTGTCACAGGAAGCCGTGGGCTTTTCCTGGAAGGAACCTGCTGTCAGGTCGGGTGCTGAGCTCCCCGTCATGGGGTTTGTGCTTGGAGAAGGGTCACGGTTCTGGGCGATTCCTGCCCAGTGGGCCATGAGCTGGGGTCCAGAGGTGCCCCCCCGGCCTTGGAGACCAGAGAACCACAGAGCAGCTGAGGGGGATGGGTCCATTTGGGGTGGGAGCCAGTCTGGGAGCCCATTTGTCACGTTTGGATCAGGTTGGCTTTGCCATGACTGAAAATAAGCAATAAGGAAGGGCTCCTGGCGTCGGACCCACGAAGAACAGCCCCGAAGGGAACTTTCTGCTCTGGAGGAAGTGACACAGCCCCAGGGGTCGGGTGGGCAATGCCCGCCAGGACCCTCCCGCCTGCTGTGGAGCCAGGTGCCACGTCTCCTTCCTGTCCTGAGCCAGACTGCGCGGGATGGCTTTCTGCCACAGAACTGTCCCCGTGACAGTTGTCCCGTTAACATAAGCTGTTTCAAAAAAGCCAGCAGCGCCTGTGCCTGACCCCACACGCGGGGTACAGTGCGCAATTCCAGGGGGAGCCTGCAGGCTGGGGGGCTCCGAGGGGCCTTGCCTCATGGGCCAGCCAGCTCAGGGGAGTCCCAGCTCTGCCACTACCAGGAGCATGGAGGGTGATGCCGGGTGGCCCACCTCCCCTCTGAGGCCATGGTGAACTCGGTGTCCTTTCCACGAAGGTCCCTTTCCTTTTTAGAACCCTGATCTCAGATCTCGAGGCCAGTGCGCCCCCTAACTGCACTGTGGCCTCAGGTCCCACTGTGACGGAGGCCGCCCTCCCGCCTCCCTGGGTGTTATCTGCTGAGCTCGGTTTTCCGAGGGGTGTATCCTCTCCTGAGTGATTAGCTAGGTCAGAGTTGAAGGGGGAAAAAAGTGACCTTTCATTTTTTTTCTTGAAAACTTGAGAGGAAACAAAAATACTACTGATTTTTTTAGAGGAACAAGCCGAATGCATGACTGCGGAGCGCTAGAGGTGTATATTTTTCATAACGTTGGGGAGATCGTGCTGCTTTCTGGAAAGGGCTGCAAGGTCTGGCTCCCGACCCCGGCCCAGCAGCCTCGCTCTATTTTCTGTAGGTAAGAGAGGGCCAGCCCCTCCCCGGCTCCGGGCGAGGCTGGGAGTGGACGCCTGTGCCCAATTCTACCTTCTGTTGAACCACTTTGATTTGGGGAGAGAAAAAGAAATAGAACTTTTTGATAGCGTGGTGAAAACCTTGATTTGAACTATTTTAGTAAAAGGAGTACCGGAGGACGGTGATAGTGTATACTTTGCGCTAGATAAATAAAGGCTCTTTGCAAGCCTGTGTGTGGGTGCGCGGTGCGTGTTCTGGGTGGCGGGGTCGCTGGGCAGAGGGGTGTCTCGGGTGAGGGGGGGGGTCAGCGGGCGCACGGCTCCCCTTTCCCCCGCAGTGTGAGTGGTGGTGACCACGGTCACTCCAGTGGCCTCCACCGAGGCACAGGCCAGAGATGGAAAGGATTTCAGATCCAAACCATCCAACGCAGACACTCGTCTATGCAGGTGCACCCGACAGTCCCAACAGGTCTGGGAATTCAGGTCCCTCTAAAGGTGGCCAGTGTGCGCACAGGGCGTGGGGGGCTTTGCAAGGGGCTGCCTGTGTGCATGTATGTCTGCGTGTACGTGTGCGTGGTCTGACCCCCAGCGGGGCTGCGGAGGGCGCTCCTCAGAGATCTGCTTCCAGACCCCACACCCAGAGGCCTCAGGCCGGAGCCCCACCTTCGGGGGCCGGACGTAACAAAGGTTTCAGAGCGGGCTTTATTTGGATGACTGACAGGAGTCTTGTTTGTAACCAAGGTGGAATTCACAGTTTGTTACAGTCACACTTAAAAAATATCTCTCTATACAGAAATCTGCAGATCGATGTAAACAGACATTACTAAGTATATTTTCCTCCTCCTCCCTGGAGGAAAGGAAAAAGAAAAGCCACCCAACCAGGTAACCCCGTCAAAATAACTTTAATACAAAGAATGTAAATATCTAAATCAAAAAAGTGGTTCTTCTGACTACTGGGTGCCGCGGGTGGGGGAAGACATCACAGAATGGATGCGATGACAACAGCCTGACTTCGGATGGAACGGGACTATTTAAAACTGGGTATCCAGGAAAAATAGGCACTGATTTCTAGAAGAAAATACACTCCTTACTGAGCTATTTATTGAGCCAATATGGCTGGTGAACATTTCACTAGTAGAGTCACCCAGTGCAGGGCTCGGCCCGCATCAGCTGACACCAGCTGACACCAAGCACACAGTGAACGGCAGCCGGCACTGCCTAGGCCACAGTGGAAGCCGCTGTCCCCGTTCTTCAGTGTGGGGGGCCACCCCGATTTCACGGCCTGGTCCGTTTCTTCCCATACTGCCACTGTCTAGCGTCATACAAGATTCCCTGCTGCTTACCTACTTCAACTACTATTCAATGTGATTAGAAAAACTTGTGTTAAAAAAAGGGGGGGAAAAAACAAAACGGCATCAGGTTATCTCATCCAGGCTGCCCGCCCCAGCCCCCCAACCGGAGGCATGCCGGGTGGGGGGATGGGAGGGGGCACGGGTGGCTGTCCTCCAGGGGGCACAGATGGAGGTGGGTAGCTGGCCGGTGGCAGGCCCAGGCCTGGGGGAGGGTGAGGCGGGACTGCGTGGGT
>PVKZ01009484.1:0-10922 GCA_004027375.1 Macroglossus sobrinus
TTCCATGTCTTGGCCACTGTGAATAATGCTGCTATCAACATCGATGTGCAAATATCTTTTTGGATATGGGTTTTCAAGTCTTTGGGGTAAGTACCCAGTAGAGGGATTGCTGGATCATATCGTAGATCAATTCTTAGTTTTTTGAGGAAACTCCGTACTATTTCCCATAGTAGCTATACCAATTTGCAGTGTATGAGGGTTTCTTTTTCTCCACATCCTCTCCAACATTTGTTATTACTTGTCCTGTTGATAATAACTATTCTAACAGGTGTGAGATAGTATCTCATTGTGGTTTTGATTTGCATTTCCCTAATAGCTAGCGATGTTGAGCATCTTTTCATATGTTTGTTGGCCATTTGTATATCCTCTAGAGAGAAGTGTCTGTCAGGTCCTCTGCCCATTTTTTGATGGAATTGTTTGTTTGTTTGTTGTTGTTGTTGTTATTGAGTTGTATGAGTTCTTTGTATATTTTGGACATCAGGCCCTTATCGGAGGCGTTGCTTGCAAATATATTTTCCCATTCGGATGGGTCTCTTTTTACCTTGCTGACGGTTTCTTTTGCGGAGCAGAAGCTTTTTAGTTTGATGTAGTCCCATTCATTTATTTTAGCTTTTACTTCCCTTGCTTTTGAGGTCAAATTCATAAAATCCTCTTTAAGTCCAAGGTCCTTGAGTTTCATTCCTATGTTTTCTTCTATGCATTTGATTGTTTCAGGTCTTACATGCAGGTCCTTAATCCATTTTGAGTTCATTTTGGTGTGTGGTGATAGACAACAGTCTAGTGTCGTTCTTTTGCAGGTAGCTTTCCAGTTTTCCCAGCACCATTTATTGAAGAGGCTTTTCTTTCCCCATTGTATGTTTTTGGCTTCTTTGTTGAAAATTATTTGCCCATATAAATATGGGTTTATTTCTGGACTCTCGATTCTGTTCCACTGGTCCGTGTGTCTGTTTTGCTGCCAGTACCACGCCGTTTTGATTACTGTCGCCTTGTAGTATAATTTGAAGTTGGGCAGAGTGATGTCTCCAGCCTCGTTCCTTTTTCTCAGGATGGCTTTGGCAATTTGAGGTCTTTTGTGCTTCCCTAAAAATCTGATGATTTTTTGTTCTATTTCTTTTAAAAATCCCGATGGGATTTTGATGGGGGTTGCATTAAATCTTTATAATGCTTTAGGTAATCTGGTCATTTTCACTATGTTGATTCTTCTAATCCAAGAACATGGAAAAGCTTTCCATTTCTTTGTATCTTCTTCAATTTCTTTTAATAGGGTCTTATAGTTTTCATTATATAGGTCTTTCAGTTATTTTGTTAGATTTATTCCTAGGTAGTTTATTCTTTTTGTTGCAATTGCAAAAGGAATTATTTTTTCCACTTCTTTCTCTGACACTTCATTATTAGAGTATAGGAACGCTATGGATTTTTGAATGTTGATTTTGTATCAAGAGACTTTACTGTATTTGCTTATTGTTTCTAGTGGCATTCTGCGGAGTCTTTAGGGCTTTCTATAGAGAGAATCATGCCATCTGCAAATAGTAACAGTCTGACTTCTTCATTTCCTATTTGGATACCTTTTATATCTTTCTCTTGCCTGATTGCACTTGCTAGGACCTCCAATGTTATGAAATATAGTGACTTTTCATGGGCTGAATTATGGCAGTCTCCCATTGGTTGAGCTGTTACTAGGTAAGAAAATAACTTCCTTCTCCTGAGGTTTTAATGTAGTATCACTTCCTGCTGAAGATGCAAGTTAAGTCTCCTCCTGTTGGGGTCAGCAGTATGTTGGATGACACAGTGTGTGAGAATTCTCTTTTCTAGTCTCCTGATTCCATTGGAAATGAGGTTTCTGTTTATTATTTTTCACACTTTCAAAGTGTATAATTCCATGGGTTTAATATATCTAGTTTCAGAACACTTCATCATCCCCCAAAAGAAACCCTGTACTCCTTAGCAGTCACCATTCTTCTCTCACCTTAGCCCCTGACAATCACCAGTCTACCTTTTATGTCTATGGAATTGCCTATTCTGGACATTTTACATAAATGGAATCACACAATACGTGGCCTTTTTTGACTGGCTGCCTTCATTTAGCACGTTTTCAAGGTTCATCCATATTGTAGATAATATCAGTATGTAATATTGTGATTTATAAGAAATATATACTTGGTCATTCGAATGACCAAGATATATATAAAAAATATTTTTTGGTCTTTGTACACATTCTTAGCTCATAGTTCCCAAAACCTTTGGAGTTTCCTGAGAAATAAGAGTAATGAGAACATCTTTTGTTATAATATTTTGCCTTTTATTCTCAGTTCTTTAAATCATTTCAGAGTCATAAAGGTAAAATGAGTGTCTTGTTACTCATAACAAAGCCCCTTTCCACAACAGTCAATCATGCCCATGTAATAAAGCCTTCATGAAATCTCAAAAGGAGAAAGTTTAGAGAGCTTCCTGACTAGTGAACAGGAGATTCAGGAAGAATCTGGAGAGGGCATGGGACCTCCTTGCTCCTTCCCACAAACCTTGCCTTATGTATCTCTTCATCTAGCAGTTGGTTCATATCCTTTAATACCCTTTGTAACAAATTGGTAATCTAGTGAGTAAACTAGAACTCTAGTGAGTTCTGTGAACTGCTCTAGCAAATTCATCAAACCCAAGGAGGGAGTCCTGTGGGAACCTCTGGTTTATATAGTCAGTCAGTATAGGTACCAACTAGGGCTTGCAATTGACATCTGAAGCCTGTCTGAACCCTTAAGTTGCTTTCAGAGACAACAGACCAAGACCACAGTCATGTAGCTGGGACATGTACAGAGGAGAGAAATTTGACTTCCAGCTGCTCTTGAAATGAAAGGTATGTGTATATACTCAGAACGAAATGACCAGGACATAACTGGAACTTGAACACCAGAACACTTTCAGAAGCCAAGAGTCTTTTGTCCAGGAAGATCCAGTGTTGGCACCCTTTTACCACAAATGGCCAAGTTCCAAGGTCCTGCAGTTAAAACTTGCCCCACCAGCACTTCCACATACCTGTTTACCATAGCCCCTTAAAAACCCTTAACCTATTCCAGCAAGCAAGATGGATTTGAGATACTATTAGGTCTCCCAATTCCTTGGTTGGCAACATCTTGATCAATAAACTTTCTTTACTTCAAACTCCAATGTTTTGTTTTAGCCTTTTGAAGTGTCAGGCACATGGACTTTGGTTTGGTAACAAAATCTGATGTTATCTCCAGGTAGTGTTGAACTGAGTTAAAATGCAGGACATCCAACTGTTGTCCAAAGAACTGGTTAGTGTGTTTAGGGAAATACCGCCTCCCCAACACTGGAATTAGTGTCAGATCCTTCATCACCTTTCATAACTCTCCCCTCTCTTGGCTCCTATATCACTCTCTCTTAGCTCTCCTTCTACTTCTATTGCAGTTTATCCTCACTGACCTTTACAGTCTTTTCCTCTACGCAATTTTTAAAGTCAGTACCCTTAAGAATTATATCCTGGTCTTTCTCTTCTCACTGTTCCCATCCCCTTGTTTGATGACCTCAGTCCTCATAAACTTCAATCCTAATCCTAGCTCCTCATGTCCAACTGCCTGCTGGACATCTTCCATCTGGGTTTATCTCTTCATTCCATAAACAGAGTCTCTACTGTTGGGAGGAAAAAATTTTCCTATACTCTTCTAGGTTCTCCTGGCTGGTATAAGAATTAAATTGGCAAGTTATGGTTTAACAAGAAAAAAATCCAATTTAATTTGTACATATGAGAGTTCCATAAGAAAAGGGGGGGCAATGACAAATTGGACAATATGCCATCCTAAGATAAGAAGAGGGTAGTGGTCTGTGACTTTGAAGGAGAGGAAGTCAATTCACATGGAAATAGAAAAGCAAATGTTTGGTAAACAAATGTTTTCTGGGCCCTGCAGACACAATGGGACAAAGAATAGACTCCATCTGTAGGCCCTGCCAGTCTCCCCCACCACACCTGGCCCATATTCTTTGTAGATTTCTCTGATGTTAGTCTACTCTGAGAACAGGTCCTTTATAAATTTTCTTAGGCAATTAAGGGGAAGATGACAAGAAAAACTCACTGAGTCTTCTGTTTCTTAAAAATAATCAGCCTAAATGAATTCTCATGCCAAAGAGACATATTTTGAGGTGGTGTATTTTGCTCCCCTACACTACTATGTGCTAGTTCCTATACTAGTTAGCTACTGGAGATAAAAGAGGTGAATAAAATAGACATGATATGTGAAATCTTGGAACTTATAGTTTTAGTAGGGAAAATAGACACTTAACATATACACTCACAAATATATAGTTACATGCTGATAAGGGTTATGGAATAAAAGCATAGGGTGCTTAGTGGGTATTATAACAGTAACTCAAACTCAGCTTTTCAAACTGAAATAATGACGATTTGCTGGAATCTGATCATCCTTATTTTCATGCGATTTCCTGTCACTACATGTATTTAACAAATATTCAACAAATTTAATGAGTGCCCACTAGGTGCCAGACAACCCCCTTCCACCCAGTTGCCCAAGCCTAAAACCTGGGAAATTATCCTAGATCACTTCCTTACTCTCTACATCTAAGACATATTACTTCTACCTCAAGTCACTTAAAAACATCCATAATAGCAACAGGAGCTGAAATGGAAAGTCCCTGAGATAAGTGTCCAAGTCTACAAAGAACTTAGGGAGAGAGACATAGGCTGATAGATTACCTAAAGAGGATGATAGTAGATGTAAGCAGTAAATGTAAAGAGGATGGTAGAAAGTGTAAGGCTTGAGGGACAAAGGGGTTTATTATCTATGTGGATGAAGCACAAAGGGAGATCAACTGAATAGCAATACCGCCTCTTAGTGGCACTTGAGATAAAAGCCTTTATAACAATACTTTTGCAGAATAATAGCTTTCTCACATTGAGTGGTTCGGGATTATGAATTCTGCCAGGCAACCCTTAGTTTATGTCATTTAACCCTCACAACAACCCCTTGTAGATACATAGCATGTAGCTTAGGAGTTACATGCACAGACTCTGGAGTCAGGTTGTCTGACTCTCGCTCTTACTAGCTATGTGACCTTGGACAAATTACTTAAGTTCCCTGTATATTTCCCCATCTCTAAATTAGGGATAATATTTGTACCTACCACATAGGGTTCTCATGAGGAATAAATTCTTAAATTCTTGGCCTAAAAACAAAAAACATGGCGGAGTGAGAGATGTCTCCAGATCTCTCCATTTGAAACAACGATAAGCTAAATATTTAAAACTCAACAAAAAACACCCAAACTGCACACCAGCACATCTGAGCATGGGATCTGCGCATAAGAGCTACCATAGGTCATAACCCCAGGTGTTGGGCGGTGGACTGGGAGTAATAAAGAAGCTGCCGATCACACCCACTGAGCTCCTCCCTGCAGGAGGAGGGAAAGGGGAGAAGGAGCTTCGAGTTCCTGTGGCGAGTTCCCTAAACATTTCTGCCTGGGACAGCTGTGAGCTCTCCGTGGCAGCTGGCTGCAGGGTCCTGTCATGAGGGCAGAAAGTAGAGAAGCAGGACAGGACCATAGAGGAACAACAACTGATTTTTGCCGGCTGCAGTTACAAAACCAAGACTGAGCCGCAGCCCCCAACTCCCAACTCAGAAGGCCCCTCCCCCCATACCCTCCCCGACTGATCACTGCTGAGCCCCAGGCGAATCTGAGCAAATGCTGCGGAGAGTCTGTCGCTGACACTGACAGGGATTGAAACAGGGTAGCAAGCATGATTAAATATCTTCAAAAAAATTTAAAAAGCGTTATTAAGCCTTTATATAAAGCAGGGATCCAAGAGGCTTAGACGCCACCTACTAGAAAGCAAAAGAAAAGTGCCTTCTTTGCAACAGGCTAAAGAAAGACCTTTATATAATAAATCTTCTTTCTGGAAAAACAGCAGAATACACTTCTATCAATACCCAGGTGGAGAAATAGTCCATTAAACACCATGAACAACCAAGGTGACAAGGCATCTCAGAAAAAAAGAGAAAAATCTCTAGAAAATAAGCTTACAGACATAGAAATATGTGACATAAATGACAGAGAATTCAGGATGGTACTTCTGAAAAAACTCAATGAGATCCAAAATAAATCAACAATTTCAGGAATTGAAAAAACAGCTAGATAAGCAGAGCAAGGAGATTGACACTCTTAAAAAGAAACAAATAGAACTTCTAGAGATGAAGAACGTACTGCAAAAGCTGAAAAATGAAATAGCAAGCATGGGAAATAGAGTTGACCAAATGGAGGAAAGAATCAGTGATATTGAAGGTAGAAATCTAGAAATAAATCAGAAGGAAAAAGAAAGAAATCAAAGAATAAAAAATAATGAAAGAGAAATTCAAGAACGAGCTGATACCATCAGGAGAGGAAAAACATAAGAATAATGGGCATTATTGAAGGTGAGGAAAAGAAACAGGGATTAGAAAGCATTTTCAGACAAATAGTTGACGAGAATTTCCCAAATCTAAGGAATGAGCTGGAGTTTGGAATTCAAGAAGTCAATAGAACACCCAATTATCTCAACCCAAATAGGCCTTCACCAAGACACAGTGCATTAAAATTATCAAAAATGAATGACAAAAACAGAATTCTCAAGGAAACCAAGGAGAAAAAAATGGTTATTTACAAAGGTAAACCCATTAGATTATCCTCGGACTTTTCAGTGATAACTTTACAAATCAAATATCTAAAACATCTATTAAGTGAAAGAAACTATCAGCCTAGAATAATGTATCCAGCTAAGCTCTCCTTTAGATATGAAGGAAAAAATTAAGACTTTTCCAACATACAAAAATTGAGGGAATTCTCCACTATGAGGCCTACACTACAGAAAATACTGAAAGGGGTCAGTTCACCTAAAACAAAATGACAAACAAACAAAAAAAACATAATTAGGAGTAAAGTGACTATCAGGCAAAATGAAGCAGAGGAGTGCAGCCCTTACTAAAGCATTATAAGCTTAAATAATAAGAAAAGAAGTGTTATAATAAGATAGTTATGAACGCTCAGCATACATAGGAACAAATTGAAATAACAATGACTGAAAAGGGGGGGATTAAAAGATCAGAATTTGCAAAGGGGAATGGAGATAAGGCACGCGCAGAAGAAAATGGACAACTGTATATATATAACTATCCTTTACATATTCATAATGTTAAACAAATGCCAAAGATTCAGAACTGTCATATATAACATACAACAAGAAGGACTAGACAGATAATCCACAAAAGCCAACCAAAAATAAAGAAAACAGAAGCACAAGGACAAGGAAGCAATGGAAACACCGAGCTACCAGAAAGCAAAAGATAAAATGGCTATAAGAAGACCTCATATTTCAATAATCACCCTAAATACAAATGGACTGAACTCACTAATAAAAAGGCACAGAGTTGCAGAATGGATCAAAAAACAAAAGCCAAAACATATGCTGCCTTCAGGAGACACGTCTCAGCTCCAAAGATAAATATGAAAGGGTGGAAAATGATATTTCAAGCAAATGGCATTCAGAGAAAAGCAGAAGTAGTGGTACTAATATCAGATGAAATAGACTTCAAAATAGAAAAGGTAAAGAAAGATACTGAGGGAAACTTCATAATGATAAAGGGAATCATGCACCAAGAAGACATAACACTTATTAATATCTATGCTACCAATAAGGGAGCCTTAGAATGTGTAAAGCAATTACTCACAGAACTAAAGAGAGAAACAGACCAAAACACTATCGTAGTAGGGGACCTAAATACCCCACTGTCAGATATGAACAAATCATCCAAACAGAAAATCAATAAGGAAATAACATCCTTAAATGACACATTAGGCCAACTGGACGTAATTGACATTTACAGAGCCTTCCATCTAAAACAGCTGCTTATACATTTTTTTACTAGTGCCCATGGAACATTCTCAAGAATTGACCACATACTGGGACACAGAGATAGCCTCAACAAATATAAGAAGGTTGAAATCATACCAACCATATTCTCAGATCATAATGCTTTGAAACTAGAGATCAACTGCAGAAAGAAATCAGGAAGAACCACAAATACATGGAGATTAAACAATATGCTATTGAAGAATAACTGGGTCAGAGAAGAAATAAAAAGAGAGATCAAAAAGAGAGACATAGAAATTAATGATAATGATAGTACAACATATCAAAACTTTTGGGACACAGGCAAAAGTGATCATAAGAGAAAAGTTCATATCATTACAGGCCTACTTCCGAAAACAAGAATGAGCCCAAATAAACAACCTAATGCTTTGTCTTAAAAAACTAGAAAAGGAAGAACAAATGACAGCAGAAGGAAAGAAATCATCAAAATTAGAGCAGAAATAAATGAAATTGAAAACAAAACAAAACAATAGAAAAAATAAATGCAACAAAGAGTTGGTTCTTTGAAAAGGTTAATAAACTTGATAAACCCATGGCTAGACTCACTAAAGAAAAAAGAGAAAGGACACAAATAAACAAAATCAGGAATGAAAGAGGGAAAACTACGACTGATATCACAGAAATACAAAGGATCATACAAGAATACTATGAAAAAGTATATAACATCAAATTTAATAACCTAGAAGAAATGAACCAGTACTTAGGAAAATACAACCTTCCTAGACTGAATCAAGAACTGGGAAATCTAAATAGATGGATTAGCAGTATGGAAATTGAAACAATCATCCAAAACCTACTAAAAAGTAAAAGTCCAGGACCAGATGGCTTCACCAGTGAATTCTATCAAACATTCAAAGAAGATTTAATACCTATTCTCCTCAAACTCTTCCAAAAAATCGAAGAGGAGGCAATACTTCTCAACTCATTTTATGAGGCAAAAACCTGGTAAGGACAGCACAAAAAAAGAAAACTACAGACCAATCTCTCTCATGAACAAAGATGCAAAAATCCTAAATAAGATACTAGTGAACTGAATACAGCAACATATTAAAAAGATTATACACCACGATCAAGTGGGCTTCACCCCAGAGGCACAGGGATGGTTCAACATACACAAATCAATTAATGTGATACACCACATAAACAAATTAAAAAATAAGAATCATATGATTACATCAATAGATGCAGAAAAAGCCTTTGACAAGATATGATCAAAACGCTTAACAAAATCCGTATAGAAGGAAAGTTCCTTAACATAATAAAGGCCATATATGACAAACCCTCAACCAACATTATACATAATGGTCAAAAACAGAAAACCTTTCCTTTAAGATCAGGAACAAGGCAAGGCTGTCCACTATCGCCATTGTTATTCAATATAACATTGGAGGCCCTAGCAAGTGCAATCAGGCAAGAGAAAGATATAAAAGGTATCCAAATAGGAAATGAAGAAGTCAGACTGTTACTATTTGCAGATGGCATGATTCTCTCTATAGAAAGCCCTAAAGACTCCGCAGAATGCCACTAGAAACAATAAGCAAATACAGTAAAGTCTCTGGATACAAAATCAACATTCAAAAATCCATAGCGTTCCTATACTCTAATAATGAAGTGTCAGAGAAAGAAGTGGAAAAAATAATTCCTTTTGCAATTGCAACAAAAAGAATAAACTACCTAGGAATAAATCTAACAAAATAACTGAAAGACCTATATAATGAAAACTATAAGACCCTATTAAAAGAAATTGAAGAAGATACAAAGAAATGGAAAGCTTTTCCATGTTCTTGGATTAGAAGAATCAACATAGTGAAAATGACCAGATTACCTAAAGCATTATAAAGATTTAATGCAACCCCCATCAAAATCCCATCGGGATTTTTAAAAGAAATAGAACAAAAAATCATCAGATTTTTAGGGAAGCACAAAAGACCTCAAATTGCCAAAGCCATCCTGAGAAAAAGGAACGAGGCTGGAGACATCACTCTGCCCAACTTCAAATTATACTACAAGGCGACAGTAATCAAAACGGCGTGGTACTGGCAGCAAAACAGACACACGGACCAGTGGAACAGAATCGAGAGTCCAGAAATAAACCCATATTTATATGGGCAAATAATTTTCAACAAAGAAGCCAAAAACATACAATGGGGAAAGAAAAGCCTCTTCAATAAATGGTGCTGGGAAAACTGGAAAGCTACCTGCAAAAGAACGACACTAGACTGTTGTCTATCACCACACACCAAAATGAACTCAAAATGGATTAAGGACCTGCATGTAAGACCTGAAACAATCAAATGCATAGAAGAAAACATAGGAATGAAACTCAAGGACCTTGGACTTAAAGAGGATTTTATGAATTTGACCTCAAAAGCAAGGGAAGTAAAAGCTAAAATAAATGAATGGGACTACATCAAACTAAAAAGCTTCTGCTCCGCAAAAGAAACCGTCAGCAAGGTAAAAAGAGACCCATCCGAATGGGAAAATATATTTGCAAGCAACGCCTCCGATAAGGGCCTGATGTCCAAAATATACAAAGAACTCATACAACTCAATAACAACAACAACAACAAACAAACAAACAATTCCATCAAAAAATGGGCAGAGGACCTGACAGACACTTCTCTCTAGAGGATATACAAATGGCCAACAAACATATGAAAAGATGCTCAACATCGCTAGCTATTAGGGAAATGCAAATCAAAACCACAATGAGATACTATCTCACACCTGTTAGAATAGTTATTATCAACAGGACAAGTAATAACAAATGTTGGAGAGGATGTGGAGAAAAAGAAACCCTCATACACTGCAAATTGGTATAGCTACTATGGGAAATAGTACGGAGTTTCCTCAAAAAACTAAGAATTGATCTACGATATGATCCAGCAATCCCTCTACTGGGTACTTACCCCAAAGACTTGAAAACCCATATCCAAAAAGATATTTGCACATCGATGTTGATAGCAGCATTATTCACAGTGGCCAAGACATGGAA
>PVKZ01009485.1:0-10916 GCA_004027375.1 Macroglossus sobrinus
ATAAAATGGAAAGAAATGGCTTTTGCTGTTAAATTGTCATGTAGACCCACTTTTTGTCATTACAGGATAACAACAGATCCTTTTGATAACTAAGCCAAGCAGGTCAGCCACTCTCTGTTGTTCAGATGGTTGATAAAATATTCAGAAAACCAAACTCTGGTGGGGTCTGGAACCTCTGGCTTTGCAATTTGAAAGGTATTTGATTATGTCCTTTGTAGATTGTTCGTATTCTTTGAACCTTGTTGAAAAGAAATGTTTATATTTCAGCCTGCTGAGCTCCTCACATTTAAAAGAGAATAAGTGGCTTCCACAAATCAAGGTACCCCAGGCAGCAGAGGTTTTCCTCGCAGACAATGTATGAGAGAGACACTTGGCCACAGGCAGGCACCTCGGGACAGTATTGTTAAACCAGCTGAATTGTGGAGAATGGATGTTCAGGAATGGCCAATCCCTAAAAGGTTACTATGCTTATAGGCTAAAGTCTTGATTCGTTAAAAAAAAAAATCTTCGCCATGACAATACTCAGGCACTAGCTCTAAGATTTTTAATTAGGAACATTTTGTGTGCTGTTAAGGAGGAGGGCACAGTCACGATCTCCACCACAGGGTGGCCAGATTTTGCAAATGAAAATACATGATACCTAGATAAATTTGAATTTCAGAGGACACGAATGTGTCGTGTGCCCTACCTATATTTTATCTGGAAACTTTATAACTTTATATTTGAGTTCTGTTGTTTTTTTTTTTAATAAACATAAAAGTTGCACTTATTTTCCTGTCACAGTCCGTGAGTAAGGGAATTAATGAATGCAACATGAATGAAAATCAAATTGATATGATTATGTTACTTTGACAAATTTCCATTTGATTTAGTTTGGGGCAGTTTTGAGAGTTTTTCTAAATATTTCAAAGTTCTTTGTTGTTCATATGGTTGGCAAAATATTCACAAAGCCGATTTGTTAGCCAAAACATTTTCAATCTGAATACCTACTGGATTTTTACCTAGAAACTAATAAAAGTTGTTGAGGTATGCTTAAGACAGCCTTGACATTTCTCTTTTGAGTGACTAAACTTAAAAGGGCTTCTTCTTGATTGTAAACCCCATTTCTCTTTTCTTACAGTATTTGCCTTAGCAAACTTGCACTTGTAAATTTTTTCTCTACCCCTTTGAGTTGTAAAACTTCTCCCAGGGCCTTGCCAGTTTTGTAACCCATTAAGTTCTTTCTCAATTACATTACAATTTCTTTGAAATGTAATCAAGAAAGATAACCCTATCTCCCAGTCTCTCTGGAAAGGTATACATTTTAAAAATATCATTCATCAAATCTAATTTCAGTTGAGGAAACAAACTCAATTCATCTATCCATCAGTTACTTAGAATCTACTAAGTAATATACCATATTATGTACTAGGCATACAAAAACAAGTATTATGTGATTTCTAAATATTATATTTTAGACAGGGAGAAAGAAAAGAAAACCAACGAAATATTATTTGATAAATACCTTGACCAGAATATGAGACATACCTTCCCTTACACCCTACCCTATAAAAGTAGGTAAGATTTTAGTACCTGTCGTAGACACCAGTTGCCTGCCTGACTTTAAATCAGCTTCATTAAAGCAAGCATGTGCACATTTATTTTCATTATCAAAAGTAAGACCTTTCCCCCAACCCTGATTTCAGACATCGTCAAGCATATGTGGAAATGGAGGAGAGAAGGGTTCTCTGCAATCAAATGTTGATGGTTTCTTTTGAACACTTATAATTCAGAAGTCTGATTCTGAGATGAGAAATTCAATTTGCACAAATTCTTCTTGAGACTTTCTCACAAGGAAGACAGTCAAAGGAAGAGAGAACAGTAAGACCTCTTAGGCTTCTCCATATGCTTCCCTCCATGTGCATCAAAGGGTGGTAAAATGGGGGAAGAAAGGAGACGTCCACCTTTGGTTGGTGGTTTTGGCCTAGTGGATTCCAGCGGAAATCCCTGTGGATATGTCTGGAAAGGAGATGGTGTGGTTTGATGTGAGGATGGAGGGTATGAATTGGAGCAGACTGAGGTGGACAGAATGCCTTTTGGAAGATTTTGGGCATGTTGGAGGGTTAGAAGCACAGAATGGGAAAAGGAAAAATTCCAGAAAAATGAGTGTTGTGCATTGAAAGAGCATGGATGGGGCAGTGATGGTGAAAGGATTGTTCAAGGTGTTGTGATATAAATTAGGAAAGTATGTTATACTTTGGCCTTTTCTCAGGAAACGGAATAGAGGCTGGCATTCTTTTAATTAATTTTTGTTTGTTATACATATCTTAATTTTTTCATGTAGCATGGGAATAATTATTTGTGACCATTTCTAGAAGTTATGGGAGATAGAGGGACTTAAACCTATTTATCAGCTGTACCTTGGTGCAACCCCACAGTCTGTTGTCTTTCCTGGGAAAGGACAGGTGGGACACCTCTGTCACTTTCCCTAGACCTTTTTTGTGTTTGGTTTAGAGTATACAGTACAGTCTATATTTTTAAGCACATTTAAAATTGTTTAAATTTAAAATATTTTCTTAACCATAGACTTCATATTATCTGATGTCTATTATGATGCTCTAAACAGTATATCAACTTCTACCTCTAATAACAAACTCCCTAATAAATGGTTTCATTGAAGTACTGTCATTTTATTTTTGAATACAGCATTTTAGTTTTGATGAGTGTACAACCACAAAATCTATTTCCTTTTAGTTCTAGAATTTTGGACCTGACAAATCATATCATCTTTTCCAAGTTCCTCAGAATATCTCAAATAAAATAGACCCACAGTCTGCTTTTGTTATATGATGAATATTTTGAATCTTATTAATTTTTTTCTTTAAAAATAACCTATCCTGCTTTTTTCTGGAAGAATATTTAGTTACTTTGCAGATACTTTCTTTTGCAACCATTTTCATTTGGAGGATAGATCATTAAACCTTTGTAGCAAATGTATATTTAGATACTTGAATGGACCTAATTAGTAAAAAATGTTGCATATTTGGTTTTAATGAAGTTGAGTCCATTAATCCAAACGAGAAAAAAAGTGATTAATTGTCTTTTATTTTTGAATTGTATGTAAACTATACTGTTGAAATATAATTTATATATATGAATATCACAAAATCAAGAAAACATTGTTTTAACGCAAATCAATTTGTGTATATTTGTATTATGTGTATGCGTTACACATATGCACACACATGTATATATGTTTGTGTATATGTGTGTATGTATATATGGACATATATACATGTGATGTATATGTACATATACATACACACATAGAAAGCTACTGACATTTTTTGTTTATATTTTAGAGTTTTGTTCAGTTTGTATGCATATATGCATATTTACACTGCAGCTCACTTTAATAATTTAATAATTTACCTCATAGTAAAATACTTCTTCCTATTTTAAACAAATTGTTTTTGTCTTTTAAAAAAGGACATAAAGGAAATAACTTTTTTTGTATTTTATCCACAAAGCACATCCAAAAGCTTTAGGATTCTCACACGAAGTAGCAAGCATTTACTCTGAAAGTAAATCCAAAGAAAAGAGGATTTATGTGAGACCAACTAACCATATAGGGAGTGAATTCTACATTCAAGAATAAAAAAGGTTTATTAAAATATGTTAGCTTGTCACTTTCAGATGGGGCTTTTAAAATAGCCAGTGGTAGTCCTTCAGGCGATTTCAGACAGTGGTTCATTTTCTTTCAGTTAACAAAAATGGATAAATAAAGAAATATTTCTGACTAATATTTAATCCCTTGATGCTGGCATGTATCAGTGTGTTATGTAACTGTGCTTCCATTTATAGTTTATGTATTAGTTTTGTCACATTTAAATTATGAAAATAATTTCAGTCCATGACCATTTGAAGTGGATCCTAGCCGAACTCAACTTGAGAATAAGCATTTTACGGTTTGCTGAGATAGTGTGCTGGTGACTTATCAGGATGTCTGTTAGCATACATGGATATGCCTAAGAGATTTTGTTTTAGCTAAAGCAGAAAGACTTTTTGTTTTTAATCGCAGGAGTACATGGTAGTGAGGTGGAAGAAATATGAATAATAGAGGGAGCAGACTGGGTATAGCCCATTTGAATTTTTGAGCCTTGATAAAACAAGGTAGAAGAAAAAGCTAAAAGAGCTTTTTTTCTGAGAAGTGTCATACTTGCCTGATACTTGTGACAGAGCACCAATCAGAGTATGTGAGAGAGACTTCTTTCCAACCTCAGACAGCAATCAGCAAAACTCTGACTCTTCAAAGACTGGCTACTTTGGTAACATGGGAAGGTATCACCTTGACATGGACACAAACATTTCACAGGGCACATGAGGCAATGACAGTGACTAGTGGTTTTCATGTAGGAAGGCAACCGCCAGAAAGAAAAGTTGGGAGCAGATAACATAGCAGAGTTTTTTTTTATCCCTTTAGCAACTCACAGAAATTCCTAGGCAGGGGTTCTCCTGGGGGTTGGAGTCCTTCCTCCATGAGTCAGGGACAATGATCCAGTGAATTTTGGATGTCTGTTGTTAATGTAGCTTCTCTCTCCACAGGTTGGTGAGGTCTGGAGACATTCACATTAAAAGAAAACAGGGTACATCTAATTACAAACAGACAAGCAAACAATAAACACAACGTTTGACTGATATTCACTAATATAGCTTTGTTTCCACAGTCTGGGCTCATTATGAAACTTCTGAAATGTCTCTGTGCATATTAATGAGTTTAATATTGGATGAGGATTGAGGGAGAATGTGTAGTTCAGAAGCAATTAGTCAATATTATTAAGACATAACCAATAAATTGTATCTATATTGAGAAAGATTGCATTCTCAGTTTCAGAATTTAAAAACTGCACATTAAATTATCATGTGACTTATTTGATTGTAAAATTAAGATTACAATTCTACTTTTATGAGTTCTAGAATATAGCATTAAAATAAAGCACATTATTTTACTATGCTATGTTGAAAACTGGAGGTACGTTAGCTAGACAATGGCTGGTTTTCAGTATTCCCTATGCTATGTTATTTCACTTTAGAACTTAGAAAAACTTCAGAAAAACTTGGAGTACTATGGGATGTTGTGATTCAATAGTAATATATTTAATTTACTTAGGGTTCATTTTTTTGTACTGATTTGGGGCTGTGTAGCTGAGAAAAATTTCCGTTATTGTCCCAAAATGTATCTTGAGCTATTTATTTCATTACATTCTTTCACTAATAAAGCAACAGCACACTCTTTCACTTATTAGCTGATAGATATTGAATAAGTCATTTATTTTCTTTTAGTCTCAGTTTTGTCATCTGTAAAAGGTGGATAAAAGAAGTCCTAATATTGACATGTTAAAGAACTGGGATATGGTGACTCCCAGTGGATCTCTTGCTTTTTTTGCAACACAGTTCTTATAAACAGCAGTCTTGGCTTTAAAGTCTGGACTTTGGTCTTTTTTCTACTCAGTGTTATAGAGTTATAATTGTATTGTCTTCACTTCTTAGTTCTATACTTAGACTTGGCTCTGTCAATGACATGGATCAAAAAATATTTATTTTTAACTCTAGTAAATCTCCAATTCCATTGTTTTTCTTATACATTTTTATTTAAAGTTTTTCATTTCTCTCAACTTTCTAACCACAAGTCTAGTTTGAGTTCTTACCATCTCACATGAGGATTACTGACCAACATCTAACAGGTGTCTCTGGCAGCAGATTTCCCCACGTCCACTCGATATGCACTAAATTGTTTGGATTATTTTCTTTAAAAATTACATCATTTCTTTCATCATCAAAAGAAAAGAATTTTCATTAGGTTTATAAATATCTAAATTATATCGTGTCCTATTTTTTTTCTCACTTTTATGGGTCTTTATAACAAGAACATATCCTCCTGTCTCACTTCATATATTCACTTCAGGAAGGAGGATTTTTTGTTTTGGCTGTTTATTCTGACCTCTCTAGAAGCCTTTGCATACACTGTTCCCCTCATCCGGCATGCTTTTCTTTCTTTCTCATGCATCCCTCAGGGATCATTTAGATTTTCTTTGCCATGAAGCTTCTAATCCATGTTATACGAAAACCTGCTAAATAATTATCTACAATACTCATTTACCAGTGATTTTCATGCATACAACTAACTAATCTCTGACCTTTTAAAATATCTGGATAAATATACATAACATAAAATTTATAATTATCATTTTTGAGTGTATAATTCAGTAGCATTAAGTACATTCACATTGTTATGCAATCATTAGCTCTATCCATCTCCAGAAAGTTTTCATTATTCTAAACGGAAACTCTGTATCTATTAAACAAAATCTCCTCATTCCTCCCTCCTTTAGCCTCTGGTGAATACCAGTCTGCTTTCTTTATCTATGATTCTGACTGTTCTAAATACCTCATTAAGGGGAATCACACAATATTTGGACTTTTGCATCTGGCTTATCTCAGTATAAGGTTCTCATTTATTCATGTCCATGGAAAGTTGGCCTTTGTGAATTATGCAGCTATAAATATTAGTGTTCAAATATCAAATATTTTGTGTATATACCCAGAAGTGGAATTGTGAATCATTTTATGCTTAAATTTATTGAATAACTATTGTTCTGTCTTCCACAGTGATTTCACCATTTTATAATCCCACCAGCAATATACAAGGGTTTAAGTTTTTCCACATCTTTGCCAACACACTTATTATCTCCTTTTTGGATAGTTATCCTAAAGGATTGAAGTGGTATTTCACTAGGGCTTTGATTTGTATTTTCCTAATGACAGTGATGTCAATCATCTTTTGCTGTGTTATCAGTCATTTTTTTATCCTCTTTGGAGAAATGTCTATTCAAGTTTTTGGCCTGTATTTATTTTTTCTTTTTCTTTCTTTCTTTCTTTCTTTCTTTCTTTCTTTCTTTCTTTCTTTCTTTCTTTCTTTCTTTCTTTCTTTCTTTCTTTCTTTCTTTCTTTCTTTCTTTCTTTCTTTTTCTTTTTTTCTTTTTCTTCCTTCCTTCCTTCCTTCCTTCCTTCCTTCCTTCCTTCCTTCCTTCCTTCCTTCTTTCCTTCCTTCCTTCCTTCCTTCCTTCCTTTCTTCCTTCCTTCCTTCCTTTCCATTCTGGAAAAAAGTTTGGCAGTTTCTCAAAAAATGAAACAAGCAACCGCCATACAACTCAGCAATTGCACTCATAGACATTTATCCCAATGAAATGAAAAACTGTTCACATAGAAACCTGTACTCAATGATTTATATTAGTCTTATTAACAATAGCCTCAAACTGGTGACAACCCAGTGTCCCTCAGTGGGGAATTGTAAAAGAAACTGTGACACATCCATACCACTACTCAGCAATAAAAATCAATGGACTATTGATACATGCAACAACCAAGGTGAATCTTCAGCGGATTATGCTGAATTATAAAATACAACTCTGGAAGGTTAAATATTGTAATTACATTTATATAACATTTTTGAAATGAAAAATTATAAAAATAGAGAAAAGATCAGCAGTTGCCAGGGGTTGAGGTAGAGATCAGGGTGGGAAGAAAATATGGGTGGTTATTAAAGGACACGAGAGGGATCGTTGTGGTAATGAAACTATTTTATATTTAGAGTGTATCATTGTCAAGATTCTGGTTGTGATACTATAGTTTTAAAGATGTACTATGAGGGAAAACCGGGTAAAGGGGTACACAGGATCTCTCTGTACTATTTCTTACAACAGTATGTGAATCTACAATTATCTTAAAATGAAGAGTATAGTTTGAAAAATATATGGAAGGGTCTTCTCTCTTTCTGTAAACCCTTAAGTTTATCTGAACACAAAACTTTCAGAAAACATTCAAAACCTATATTTTTTAGTGATAATTCGTATTACTTAAAAAATTCATCAATAGGCTATACTACCGGATATTGACTGCTTTACAGCTTAGTATTACAGTTAAAGCAAGCTATAAACAACAGTCCTCACTGAACACACTAAGACTGCACTCATTGACTCCTGATTTTTCTAGTGATCAACCCTTAGAACACACATAAAGGTTAAATTGGTAGAGATTTAAAGGTCACTTAGATAAAATTTCTCATATGAGAGAGAAAAATCAGAAGCCAAGAAAGTTTAAGTGGGGTGGCCTAGGCAGAGCTGTATCTCACATACCCCAGTGTCTTGGTTCCTAGACAATTGCTCTCACATTTTATTATTTTAAATTGTTTTATATCTCTTCTAGGCAGTCCATATTTGAACCATAAAAACAACTGCGTTTTGTGAAGCTGACTTGCTTGTTGTTTTATGCAATTGTGGAAATCTGTAAGATTTCTGTCAGATTCTTTCTTTAAATATGCCTCCTCTTTGACAAAAGAGCATAGAATTATTAGAAGGATGAAGTTGGGTTAATGGTGACAGTCAAGTCTAAGAGGAACCGTATGAAACATGAACATGAGCATTCAAAATTGTAAGATTGATATTTTTTTCTTTTTAGACAGGCACCTCTTAGATGACCTCACTGATTGCAAGGACCTTGTCAGCTTACAATGCTTTCTTTTTTCTTTTTTATGCCTACAGCACCTGGTCTTCCTAAGTGGCCTCCCACCCAAGTACTAACCTGGCCCGGCCCTGCTTAGCTTCTGAGATTAGATGAGATTGGGCTTGTTCAGGGTGGCGTGGCCATACAGTACTAGCTTTTATAATTGCCATGTTCTGAGTTTCAGCAGAGATCTTAATTTCTTCATAAAGCTTTGAGTCTCTGCCCAGTGTCCTTTTATTTCAACCTGAAGGATGTGCCGCGTGCCAGGCAGGTCTAGTGGTAAAGAAATTCCTCAGAATCAGTTGATCTGGGAATGTCTTCAGGTCTCCCTCATTTTTAGATAGTTGTGCCATATATATAATTTTTGGTTAATAGCTTGTTTTCCTTCAACACTTTGAATACATCAACCCCCTGCCTCCTGGACTAGACGGTTTCTGTTGAGCAATCTGCTCATTATCTTATTGGCAAAAATATGATGAAGGACCTTCTCTCAGCTTTACAGATGTTAATAATGTACCTTATTCAACAGAGCGTTTTCCTATAGTATCATGATATCAGTTAACTCGTAGCATCATTTTTAAGAAAAAAGAATGGACTATTTTAAGTGTAGATACTCTAATATCTTTAAAGGACAAAATTTATTATATATAGATCTTCCAATTTTCACTGAAGCATCCTACAGATTTTAATTTATAATAAAGTAAATATCAATCTTTACTGTCTCACATGAACAAAAAGCCCTTTGGGGTCCTTATTTGTTTTTGTTTTATTTATATTTTTTTTAAGTGTAAAAAATATAAGACCTTGAGACCAAGAAGTGAGGGAACCACTGGTTTATATCCAGCTATGATCGGTCCACGTCTTGCTCTGACCTCATAAAGCACCATTGTGATGGAATTACAAACAACTCCTATAAAATGCCCTGACTGGGCTGAGGCTTTTGTCCAGAGAGCCCAGGAAGCTGATCTGTGGTGACCTGTTGGACTGGACTAGTTAGCTTGTTTTCTCCACTTTTTGTTGTTGCTTTGCTTATTTTTCCTCTTTCCTTCCGCTTCTCTTTCCTCTTCCCTTTCCTCTTCCCTTTCTTTTTCTCATTTTGTTATTCTCCTTTTTCTTTTTATTTCTTTTTCTTTGTTCTTTTCACATATCTTTTTTTTCTTTGTTTACTCATTTTGTTCTTTTAAAATTTATTCAGTTAGTATTGGTAGTTAGCATCATTAGTACATTTAGTAGAGTTAGTATCATTAGTATAGTTAGCATTGTTTCTTAGTATTAGCACAGTAGCATAGTTAGCATTGTTCATTAGTATTAGCAGTTAATTAGTCTAGATAGCATTGTTCATTAGTATTAGCACATTTAGTATTAGCACAGTTAGCATAGTTAGTATTGTTTCTTAGCGTTAGCACAGTCAGCATAGTGTTGTCTGCTAGTATAGTTTACAGCGATAGTATATAAGTTAGTGTAGTTAGTGGTCACTATGCCACGTGAACTTGCAGCCATCTCTCCCGTTAGGGAGCCCCGTATTGGCGATTACCAGCTCTTGCACACCCTGGGCGAGGGCACCTTTGGCCAGGTGATTTTGGCCCGACATATCCCTACCGGAGTAGAGGTGGCTGTCAAGGTCCTTGATCGGCAGGGCGCCTACAGACCTTTACAAGAAATAAGAACCATGAAATGCCTGAACCACCCCAATATTATAAAATTGTATCAGGTGATTGACACCGTATACACCATCTTCATCGTAATGGAGCACGCGAGCAGAGGGAGCTTAGCTGAATATCTTCAGCGTATTTGCCGTATTCATAAGCACGACGCCCAAGGCATCTTCCAACAGCTGATTTTGGTCGTGCAGTATTGCCACCAGAAGGGCATCGTCCACAGGGACCTGAAGCCAGGGAATGTGCTCTTGGATTCTGAATTCAACGTCAAACTGGTGAACTTTGGACTCAGCAGTGGGTATGTTGGCCGCAAGATGCGTAAATTCTGTGGCAGCCTTCCTTATGTCGCCCCAGAGGTCTTCCTGGGACAAGGCTATGATGGCCCCGGAGCCGACGTATGGAGCCTGGGAGTTATCCTTTATGAAACTGTTACGGAAAAGTTGGCGTTTACGGCAAAACACGTGAATGCGCTACGGCAGAGATACTGAAAGGCGAGTATCAGGTCCTGTATTTCGTGTCCTTTTTGTGCAAGAACACCCTGAAAAATATTTTGACACTCGACCCACAAAACCGAAGCCCCCTGGAAGACTTGATGAAGGACCCCTGGGTAAATATGGGACAGGATGAACTCGAGCCATATACGGAGCTGCCCCGTCAAAGCGTCAACCCCCAGGTGGCCCAGGAGATGCTGAACTTGGGCTTTGAGCAGCGACAGAT
>PVKZ01009486.1:0-10909 GCA_004027375.1 Macroglossus sobrinus
CTGGGATCGGGACCCCTGCCATGGGGATTCTCAGCAATGACCTCGAGGTGAACCGGGGGAGCACTTGATTGGTGATATGACCAGAAGGTACCAGAATCAGAATATGTGTCCAGAGATTCATGGGCTGTGCCTCTGGGACTGTCCCCCTTGAGAAAGGGCAGTTAGATGAGAGGTGCTGTGATGGTGGACAATGTTGTCACTGCAGCTGATACACCTGCTGCGCCCATGTTACTCCCCGTGGGAGAAGGCGGCCAAACATGGAAGTTACGCTGCATTCGACCTTTTCTGAGACTACTGAATTTTAGACCATGGCCTCACTGATGGAAATATGTAGATTTTTTTGAATGCTGATCTTTTGCAGAACAATGCAATGGTCAGGGAGGCAGATCTGGATGTTTGTGAGACAGGCACCAGCTGGCTTGCGTCCCCTGCTCAGCTCCCAGTGTCCACAGTACCACACCCAGCATGAACTGAGGAAGAGAGTGGAGGGCAGAGTGATGCACATGGAGGGGCCAGTTAGGAAAACTGTCTCCTCTGTCCTCTCCTCTGTGGACCCAGATCTCTCAGCCATGTGGTCAGAATGTGATAGACCCCACTCCAGCTGCATGAACAGACACTGTATTTCCCAGACCATTGAGACAGTCCCTGGTCAATGACTGTGCCAGGGGAGACACAGTCATTGAGTGAGCTGGTCCAGTGCTCGTGAAGGCCAGGGTTCTGATCAATGGGTCAGGAGGCTGAGTCTCTCTCACCTGGAAGTGTTGTTGTGGGGATGAAATGCCCATGCCTGCATGGGCATTTAGTTCCCAAGAAGGAAATCAGTCTGGTGACATGGATGTCATAAAGAAGGGACATCTCAAGTAAAGCTCAGAGAACAAGGCGGTAAACCCACCAAGATCCTCTACTTGTCATCTGGAAAAGAAACATTTCCGGGTCACCACTGAACAAGAAGGGAGGCTGTGGTCAAAGTTTCCATCACAGACATGACCTTGGGCCCTAAACCTCACATCTTGACCTGTGAACCTTCATCAAGGAGGTGCAGCTACTCACCTCTCACTCTGTTCCCAAGGACCAGCTCCAAACCTTTTCCCACCCCACATTCTTTTCCTCTTCCCTCCAAAACCACACAGAATCTGACCTTTCTTCTCTACCTCACCTGCACCATCCCTTACCCAGGACTCTAGCTTCATCTTTGTACAAAATCCACAGAACATTCAAGGGCCCTGACTATATTCCCACATCCCCCTCATTCATCCTCTGTAGCAGCTGGACTTCAGAGACTTAATCAGATTCTGTATCTTCCTTGTCACATCATCTAGGTTCCAGGCCCCGACCTGAGACCAACACATCAGAAGTGCTCAATAAATGGTGTAGACAGGCGGACCTCTGAGTAGTCAGCTCTCCTGAGTGAGGCACAGCTGAACTTTGTCCCTGGTTCTGTCCTGACTCATCATGGATTCTTCCCAGGACATCTTACCTCTGACACTGGGGACTGTCTTCTGAGTGAGACAATCAGATCACGTGTTGCTGCCAAGGACAGGATTTCGTGGCCTAAACTGAGAGGACAGGACTTTATGTTCTAAACTATGTTCCCTAAAATGAGTGTGAGATCCTAAATTTGGCTACATAAATACACAGACAGGAATGAGTAAACTGCACACTTTGGTAAGGACACTGATTGTCCATGTATCTGGGAGAAATTATTTTCATGTGGGACTGTCCCGTGAATCTTCTCTCAGACCAGGCCAACCTGACCACAACCAGCACCCAGAAGGGCATTCTCATTTTGCACGTGAATCTCTGATCGCTAATACCCACAATAGGAGAATGTCCCCCCACTGGGTATGGAGACAGAGACATTCATTGTCTCTACACAATAAATGGCCTCCAGGCTGCTAAGTGTAAGATGTGATCACAGTTCTTATATTGCCAGGTATGTCTGAATGACCTGACATTCTGTTTTGCGTCTTCCACGACTGTGGGGCCATCACAAATATAGGACCATCTTCAACAAAGTTAATAGTTGAAAATTCCACCGAGTACCCTGCCAGTTCTACTGACAAGAATTTTACAAGAATTACCTTCCAGGCCACCTCAGTTTGCTGTTGTGCTGTTGTCTTGTCATCGTTGTTGTGAGGGACTCCTGTTAGATCCCCACCCCCGTTCCACTCATATTGACATGGGATGTCTCTTTGGCCACTAGAATTTAACAATGTCAGAGAAAAAGTGTCCTCTTCTTCTGATTGCCACTCTGGGCTGTCATTTGTCTTTAATTGCTACTCTGAAGAATCATCTTTTGAATCTATGATAAATTTTCTTTTTCCTTATTTAGTCTAATTTTAAACTCGTTTTATTCTTAAGATTGAGAACTAAACCATTAGTAGAAACATTTTTTTTTCCGTCCTAACTTAGTGGCCTCCAAGATATGTTACCCATCCCACATTGAGTCCATAGTGATCAACTTTATTGGTAAATACACCTAAATTGTCGCTGAAGGAAGAACAGAGCTTTCTAGAAACTTTCCTTTAATATCGGGGTTCTCTGACATAATAAGAATATGGTCGTATAATCTGGACTCCAGTGACTGAGATGCACTCAAACATCTTCCTATCTGAAAAAAAGTTGGAAACATAATCAGGGTCTCTGGTATTAAACTGGGGAAGATGAGCAGATGATGGGTGTGAAAGCCACCTCCTTAATGGGAAGGGATCCTTTCAACTCCAGGAGTTCCTCTGGGATGAAAACTCTGAAGAAAAAAAAGAAACCCCACTTAGCAAAGGTTCCAGAGCTCAGGGAATAATCAGCAGACCCTGGGTGAAGCTCATGGGACACTTAAGGGAGAAGCAGAAGGGACCTAGGTCTCTTTGGTCACACAGGCTGGACTTCCATTCTCCATGTCATCTTCCATTCTCCATGTGTGGGTCCCAGGCAGGGACAGGGAAGTTATGGGTCTGACTGGGGAGTGGAGGGCAGAGTAATTACGTGTCCCCACAAACAGTAGATCACGGTTGTGCTCAGCTCTGTAACCATGATCCTCAGCCTCGTCCTCAGGCGGGAGTCCAGAGTGGTCAGTGAGGTTCTGGTAACAAACCTGGTCAGAAGAATCAGGCTCAGACCCCTGGAAGGTCCCTCGCTGCTGTCTTAGGTGAAGGCTCTGCCTGGGAGCCTGTGGGACCATTGCCATGGTGACTCCCATATCTCTGCTGATTCCTGGGCAGAAGAAGGTGACCTCAGATCTGAGATCATCAAGAGCCTTTCAGTGGGAGTGACTCACATGGGAAGTTCTTGCTCCTATTGTTCCAGAGGCCATCCTGAACCTGTATTTTTGGAAAGCTCCAATGGGATCAGAGAGGCCAGGAGGACATAGTCAGTGCCTGTGGGCTCAGGAGAACCACTTGCAGGAGTCCTAAAGGTCCCCTGTAGTGTCACTGTAGGAGCGCGTCAACCATGGACCAACTTCACCCCTTTCCCTTGAGCAGAATCAGCATTTTCCCAGTGCCTCTGTGGCACACAACCCACTCATGGCCCATAATGGGGGTTCCTCAGACCCAGTTTTCCCCTGAGCTGGCTCCCCACCCTGAATTCCAGTCTGAATGCTCAGGTGTCGGGCCAGCTCTCTGTATGTCAATGCTCCTGGGCCTGGGTCCTCACCATCATCTCACATCTCAGTGCCTCGTCACTCAAACACACTGCCCCTCGGTCAGCCCTGAACTCAGGAGCCTGGCGGGATGAAGACATCTGTGCTGTGACCCCTGGGAGAGCAGAGTCCATGTTGTGAAAAAGGATCCACCTGCAGGGATGTTCCTGGTCTCTGATGAAGGTGAAAGTTGGGACAGGTGCATTTTTCTTATTTCAGGGATAAAGTGCATCTCCACAGGCCCTGGTTTTCTCACATGAACAACTGGTCAATTTTTCTATTCTGTATCATCACAGATTATTTTGGTTTTATGTTTTCTCAAGAATCAGAAATTTGAATGAAAAATGGATAGTAAAACATTATGACCAGGAAGATGTCAAAGTATAAGCTAAAAAGGCCTAAGTTTTAAAAAGATTTTTAATTGTTCAGAACAAAGGCTTGAGCATCCTGACGTTTTAGTCCCACTTTCCCATCTGTGTGTGTCACTGTGCAAGCACTGAGCGCCCAGCTGGCATGTGGAGCTTAAAACACGCATGGGCTGGTTCCGAAATATTATGATTCTGATACACTGTAGTGATCACTGTAGTTTCTCACTCCCAGGAAGTCTCTGTCTGTGCAACGTGCAACATATATATGTGTCAAATCAATTTGCTTTCACCATAAGTGAAGATGTTGCAAATGTAAATCCACACTGGGCTTGATTTCCAAGGTCATGGCCATGGGCACTGTTGATGTGGTTTGAAGTGCTTGTAGGGCTGCTGGAGAAGTGACATAGAAAGGGAATTTTCCAGCAAGATACTCCATGGCATATTCAAAGAACATCAATTCAGCAAACATTTCAAGTCATATAGTGCGTTTACAGTTTTTACAGAGATCACAGTTCATGAAGTTACTGGTAGAAATAACGGCTTCTTAGGCTTCGCATTTACCAGCGGGGAGTGCAACATGCTTCTTTATGTCAGGCGTTGACCTTATATCTCAGAGTGTAGTTTCCTGGATATCTGCGTCATATACTTCTTGTCAGAATTTTATCTGAAGGGTCTTAATATGTATTCACATTTTAAATAGAATTTACGCTAGTTGTACTTTCTTACTACTTATTGTCTTACTTTAGTAACAGGCTAAATGTGAGATCGTGATGTGTTTGCAGAGTGGTGAGTGCCTGGGCATTTGAAAGCAGAAGGCATCACGTCTTCACTGTGCCCACATACATCTCTGCATTATCTGTGCAAATGTTCCAATCATCTCCAAAATTCCAGACTCACAGGGCCTTTTATTAAAGGACATAGGACCAGAAACATCAAGTTCCCCCAGCTACTCTGAACAAGGCACTAACTAGGAGGGACTATCTGCCTTCAGCTCAGGCAGGTCACCCCTGATTAAAATTCTTCCGTACCTCCTCACTGCTATTTGCACAGAACTCCAACCCTTTAACTCCCCTCTGGTGCCTTCAAGGTCTGGCCCTGCCCGCTCCACACCCACTCACAGTCCCCCTTGTTCTCAGACCTCCAGCTTCCCTCACTTTTTTTGTTTTTTCAAAAACCCTAAATTCCTGTCCCTCTCATGGCCTCCCAGCCAACTCTTCCTCTGTCTGTTGGGAGGAGATGGCCTTAAGCTTGAGATCAGGGTGAAAACCTACTTGGGCAACTGGAGTGACTCTTAATAGCAGGACAGACACACACCATCACTGATAGGAATAGAGAATTAAGTGTGACAATGTTGAAGTTACATAAACAACAGAGAATAGTTCAAGGAAGCACCTGTCACCATCGTCTCTCCTTAACCATTATTGGTAGTTGTCTTGTTTCACCTTCCAGCCTCTGTGTCCCTCATCCTACTCCCTCGCGGACTCTGAAAACTCTTTTGCACACCACATCACCTCACCACTATTTTTAATGTCCCCAAACACTCGTACATTAAAGCGTGGATTCCAACTGCTCTCCCAAGGATATATGTGTGTAGTAATCTCCAGAATGGTCAGCTAAACGATTGTTGTGCTGATTGAAAGTGAGAAGGGGAAACACGGCATCCCATGTTCGGGGCCATGATGTTCATGGATCGCATATGAGGGGAAGACAGTCCAGATGAGCACACGTGCTCCCGGACACCATTCACTGCCCTCCTGCACCCACGTCCCCACAGTACAGAATCCTGTCTCTTTTCAATATACAGAAGAGGACGGTGACTCTGATAGTACCACCCGTGAATGGGAAGCTATAAGGTGGGGATTCTCAGCAGTGACCCCAAGGTGACCTGAAAGGGCAGATGCTTGGGACTGACAGCAGGAGCGAAGGGTCAGAGGATCATGAGTTGGGCCTCTGGGACTGTCCTCACCTCCATTAAGTGGAGAAGAAGCACCCAGGCCATGGTGGGCAGTGGCACTGGTGTGATTTTTTGAGAATACTGGACTCTTCTGACTCTGCCAGGGAACAGAAGACATTGAAGGGACTTCTGTGCAGCTTTCTAAGTATCCTGAAGCTATTCAGTAGTTAAATGGATGCTCACATATGGAAGTGGGTGTGATGTTACCTGAAATGGATCTTTTACAAGATATTAAAATATTCAGGGAGGCAGAAGTGTGGTTTTATGTGACAGGAGCTACCTGGCCGGTGTCCCCTGCCCAGGTCCCAGCACCCACAGGATAACACCCAACAAGCTCTAACCATCAGGGTGGAGGGCAGAGTGAGGCACATGATGGGGATGAATTAGGAAAAACTTCTGTGCTTCTCCTCTCCCACTTGGACCCTGACCCCCAACCATGTGGTTGGCATGGGACCGACCAATTTCCAAGTCCAGGGTCAGGGCCTGTGTTGTCTAAATCAAATCAGACCACCTTGCCCCTGTTTTCTATGGTGTTGTTGGTGGAAAAGGTGTGAGTGATTGGGTCTGGTCATTCTGAATGCCGGGGTTCCTGTCCAATGAACCAGGGAGGGCGAGTCTCTAAATCTGGAGGTTTGCTGTGTGGATGGATGCCTGAGATCGCAGAGGCATCCTGTCCCCAGGTGGGAAATCAGCCCAGGACACTATATTTTGATTCATTTGTTCTCTCTCTCCTCCCAGAGAGAGTCTGCTCCCTGAGCATGGGGACACTTCCTGTTTGTCTGCAGTGTATCCTGAACCTCTAGACTCAAGTCAGACATATGGTAGGTGTTCAGTACATTGTGGATGTGCTTCATCTAGACTTCTCTGGGTCAGACACAGCTCATTCTGTGTCCTGGGTTTTGTTCTGACCCCTTGATATGAACTGAACTGTGTCCCTCAAAATTCTTTGGAAACCCACACCCCAAGGTGACTGATTCTGGAGATCGGGCCTCGTAGGAGGTAGTTAAGGTGAACGAGGTCATAAGGTGGTGCCCTACTCAGTATGGTTGATGGCATTTTTTACAAATTTATTTATTTAAATTAGTTTCAAGTATACAGTACATTGCTTAGATATCTATAATGTTCATAAAATTGACCCCCCAATTGCTCCTCTCCTTTCCTAGCCCTCCGCTTAGCCATCATATTAATGCTAACTACATTCCCTCTACCATGCTCCCCATGCCCAACTATCAAATACTTATTTGTACTTCTTTAATCTTTCACCTCATTCTCCCAGCCTTCCAAACCCCCTCCCCTCTGTTCATCACCAAATCGTCCACTATACTTATGAGTCTGTTTTTTTCATTAGCTGGTTCTTTTTATTCCTTAGATACTGCCAGTAAGTGAAATCATATGGTATTTATTTTTCTCTGTCTGACGTATTTTACTCAGCATAATAACCTCTAGGTCCATCCATCTCGTTGCTAATGTCAAGATTTCATGTTTTTAATGGCTGAGTATATTTCATTGTCTATATGAACCATAATTTCTTTATTCAGTTGTCTGTGTATGGGCATTTTGGTTGCTTCCATATCTTGGCTATTGTAAATTGTGCTGCCATGAATATTGGAGTGCATCGATCTTTACAAATATTGTTTTGGTTTTCTTTTGATAAATACCCAGAAGTGCAATTGCTGAGTCAAAAGTTATATCCATTTTTAATTTTTTGAGGAACCTCCAACTGTTTTTTATAGCGGCCGTACCAACTTGCAATCCCACCAACAATGTATGAGGATTCCCTTTTCGCCGCATCCTCCCAACACTTCCTGTTTTTGTTTTATTCAGAATAGCCATTCTGACAGGTGTGTGGTGATATCTCATTGTGGTTTTAATTTGCATTTCTCTGATGCTTAGCGACCTTGAGCATCTTTTCATATGTCTGTTAGCCATCTGTATTTCCTTTTTGGAGAAGTATCTGCTAGGTCTTCTGCCCATTTTTTAATTGGATTGTTTGGGAGTTTTTTTGTTGTTGTTGAGTTTTAAGGGTTGGTGTGTTTTTAAGAAAAGGAGGAAACACCAGAAATGAGTGCACAGAAAAGGCCATGTGAGGACTCAGGGAGAATGCAGCCATCTGCTAGCCAAGGAGTGAGGCCTCAGGAGAGACCTCCCTGCCAACACCTCTGTCTTGATCTTCCCACCATCAGACATGTGAGAACACACATTTCTGCAGGTTCAGCCTCCCAGTCTGTGGATTATGCTTCAACAGCCCTGGCACCAGAACACCCCTCATGGACTCTGTCCCCAGGGAAGCCCAGCGCACATCTAAGAATTTCTGCTCTGTTACAGAAAATCAGTCAATGTGTTGTCAACAGGACAGGCTTTGGAGACAGATTTTGAGAGATAAGGACACTATCTAGACAAAGTTCCCTGGGGTGGGTCTCAGCCCTCACTTTTAGGTCAGACTTACAAATAGGGCACATGTCTGGTCAGAGCAGTGGGGTCTGCTCAGGGAAGCTCCACTGCACCAGAAATGGCAGGTTTTTGTCTCACTTCCCCAGGGGCCCAGAACACTGTGTGAGCACTGAGACTGTTGTCATATGTCTCGCAGTAATAATTGGCCTCGTCCTCAGCCTGGAGCCCACGGATGGTCAGGGAAGCTGAGCTGCCAGACTTAGAGCCAGAGAATTGATCAGGGATGCCTGACGCTCGATTGCTATCCTCATAGATGAGGAGTTTGGGAGCCAAACCTGGGAACTGCTAATACCACTGCACATCATAACCTCCAATGTTGGAGCTGCTTCCAGTGCAGGAGATGGTGACACTCTGTCCTGGGTTCCCAGACACTGAGGATCGCTGGGTCAGCACAATCTGGGCCCAGCAGCCTGGAGGAGGGAGAGATGCAGATATGGTGATGCTGAGGCTAGAGACAAGAGGAGGGAGCAGTGTCCTATGTGTCCTCCCAGGGCCCCCTCCCCTGTCGCTGTATCCAGTCACCTGTGCAGTGAGCGAGGAGGGTGAGGAGGAGAGGGGAGCAGGCCATGGTGGAGATGCTCACCGAGTCCTGTTCTCTGTGTCTCCACAGCTGAAGCAGAGCTTCCCCCAAGTCTCTCCCTCCCCTCTTCAAGCTGTGACAGAGCAGGGGGTCCACTCATGCAAATGAGACACCCAGCTTTCTGATCCCTCACTGGACCCCGAATCAGGCCTCTCTGCATGGTGATATCAGGGGTGGGCAACGGCGGGGCTGTGTCAGGCTTGGGGGTTGAGATTTCACATCTGTGAGCCTGAGCAGATGCACCAGGCAGTGTCAGGTGACTGGTCCCAGCTCTGATCACCACCAGACCTTCAGAAACAGGCCCGAATGCCCCCTGCTGTTCAGGTATAGACACACCATTGTGTGACATGGCGACCAGAGCCCATCAGAAATAACTCCTCCTCCCCACTGTTCTCCTCACTGCCCTTGCATAGGGCCAGGACCTGCGTCCCGTCTGTGTCCTCCGCATCACTTCACGGCACCATTAGGCTACACTCATACTCCTCAAGGTGACTGTCCCCGGCTCCCTTGTTCAGTGGTCAGGACTGAGGTGGTGTTTCATACAAAGTCCTCTCAGATCAGGATCAAGTCCAGAGCAGTGACCGTCCCCACGGAGGCATGTCCCCTTCTGTGTAGGATGCAAGTTCAGTCACCGTGTGTCCCACTCCCATGCGCCCAGAGCTCTCTGACCTGTGGATCGCCCATCGCCCAGACGAGCAAGGGCTCTTCTCTCTGGGACTGGGAGAGGTTGGAGAGGATGCCCTTCCGTGCATTCCCCATCGTTGAGCAGGGGCTACGGCTGTTTGTGACATTTACATAAGTCCATTAAGGACAAATGTGCAGAAAGTTCTAGGATGGAATGACTTAAATATTAGAGTTGCTGTGATAGATACTGATTAAAGAATTCACATACTACTCACTTTGTACCCACCTGTGCACTAAAATAGGATATATGCCATTTTATATAAAATTTACCTCAATAAAATAGATTTTAAAAAGAAATAATAATGTCATTCTAAAGATGAAAGTACAATTAGAAGTGTACTTTTAAAGAAAAATTATCTGTGCTTGTTGCAAAGAGAATGTCGACAGAAACTGTGGTAAGAAATATTGCTGGAACAGCAGTGATAAAAAACACCTTCTGTTTTCAGGTGAATAGCGGCATAGAGTTTTCCATAAAATCACATGCTTATTTGTTTATTTATATTATTATTGATGACTTTTGTGTCATGGGACTGGTCCTGCCACATGAAACCGCACGAGGAACATCCTGATCACAGCTGGTGCTGTCACCCCTTTCTCTTCTAGATGCTGGAAACTGACTTTCTGTACAAATTTTCAGAGTCCTGAATCTTTCATTTAAACAACCAGTGTCTCAAAAACACTCTTCTGGGAGCAGGATGTACGTTAGGCAGTGAGGACTCATTTCATACCAGTGATGTTAGCAATCCACTGAATCATAAGTCCAGGGCCTGTGGAGTGACAGAAATCTATAGTTTTTCATCCTGCAGGCACTGGACCCACAGCTGTGTGGCCATCCAATCATAGGAAGCACAGGGCAGGGAGTGACTTGCCCCTTCATGCTCCTGACATGACAGCTGTGTCCCACCAACATCCTGTCATCCTCAGATGTCTACCTGTGGGTGACCAAGAGATAGTCCTCACTTTTTTTGCATAAAAGGCTAAAGAATGGGGTTCGGGGACCTGAGGAAAATGATTTTGCGTAGGATACATTGTCGCAAAGGTCCTTAGGAAACAGGGATTCTGGGGCGTGAGAGAAACATTGACGTGTCCTGAAACACGCAGCTGATCCTTTCTCTGTGGATGACCTTGAGACTCACCTTGTGTCGAGCATCAGTAATGTCTGGAGGAGGAGAAAGATTTCAAGAGATTCCACGTGCAAATACCTAGAAGCCGGATGACAGCATCATTTTTTGGAA
>PVKZ01009487.1:0-10911 GCA_004027375.1 Macroglossus sobrinus
GTTTATTATTTTATTATTATTCTTCCCTTTCTTTGCCAGTGAGTGTGTGTGTGTGTGTGTGTGTGTGTGTGTGTGTGTGTGTGTGTGTCTTTTGGGTAAGTTCAATCCAACTCTGTTCTTTTTTGAAATTTTATTTTACAATTAGTTTCAAGTATACAGTACATTGGTTAGACATTTATATAGTTTATAAGATGATTCCCCTGATTGTTCTTTATTTTATTCTGGCTCTACACCCAGCCATTACATTAATGTTAACTGCCTTCCCTTTGCTGTGCTCCCCATCCCTGTGACCATCTATCAACTACTACTTTGTACTTCTTTAACCCTTTTTGTCTCTCTCCCATCCCCCAAACCCCACGACTCTAGCCATCACCAAATTGTCCTCTATGTTTGTGAATCTGTTTCTCATGTATTTGTTCTTTTGTTTCTTAGATTCTACATATAGGTGAAATCATATGGTATTTATCTTTGTCTGACTTATTTCACTCAGCATAATAACCTCTAGGTCCATCCAGGTTGTTGTGAATGGCTAATATTTCATTTTTTAATGGCTGAGTACTATTCCATTATATATGTGAATCATAAAAACATGTGAAACACTTCACAAATTTGCTGCTATCCTTGCGCAGGAGCCATGCTAATCTCTGTATCGTTCCAATTTTAGTATGTGTGCTGCCAAAGTGAGCACTCAACTCTGTTGCTGGGTGAAATTAATGAGAAGAAACTAAAATTCATTGTACAATGTTTAAGGAAATATTCCAGCAAATAGAACAATTAGTAGGAAAATCTAACTTCTTTTTTATGATTTCATATGAATTGTGTTGGCTTATTGCAATTAATGTGTGATTGTGATCTTAGAAGAGGATGAAAATACAGGCTTTCCAGATCTCAATACAGAAGGAAAACAAGGTGAAAGAAAACACATTGAGTGTCCACATGTATGGAGATTCTGTCTACATAGAGAACACATTATACATCAAGTTCTGTATTATACTTTTCCATTTCAATTCTCATTTTATTTTCTACACCAATCTTTGAGGAAGCATTAGTATATTACACATTTTACAGATGAAGTGAGCAAAACTTCAAACTGTTAAAAAGAACTTTCCAAAGTATAAAGTGTTAGGAAGTAGAATAGATTTGAGCACAGTCTTCAAAAGAAAGCATTAATACCCAGTTAACTTATTTTCCTGTCTAGTTTTATTTTATCTCATTTAGAAGATTATATATGGGTGTGTGTGTGTGTGTGTGTGTGTGTGTGTGTGTGTGTGTGTACTTCCTCTAGTAAATTCAACCTTTCAAACATCAGAGTAGGTAGATATTTCTGTATTGAAAGAAAAGTTTGTAACATCATGGAAGATACTACTTAAAATCTTGACTTTTAAAGATCCCACCACCGTGCCAATAAAAAGTACCCCAAATAAATGTTTATCAAATACATAATATATATTTACTAATATATGAAATTTAACCAATGATTTAAAAATGGAAATATTTAAAAATAATTTGCAATTGAGCAACTAGAAATGTGAAGTAAGAGGAGAAGAATCAGCACAGAGAGTTAGCATGGGAGGAGAAGGAGAAAATGTTATGAAGAAAGAAGACATTATTGAACTCTAAAGGAAACGAGGATCAAAAAGAAGATTGAATGTATTGAACAAAATATTATCATTGAAAATATTGAAAAAATTTATTCAGGAAGAGCAGAAAAACAATTAATAATAATATTGCAATTTAAAATAAAGTTAAAATGATAAAATAATGAGTTAGAAACCATCAGTTTTCAAAGTCAGGTTTACCGCATGATATGATTCTTGCAGAAACTGATCACTGTTTTGAGGTAAATACTTTGATGAGTTTTGCCAAACACATACAGTCTTGTAACCACCAACACAATCAAGACGAAATATTTCCTCCAGCCTAGTGAATTCTGTTATGTCCCTTTGTAGACAATACCATCCCCTCCCTCAGCCTCTGATAACCACCGAGAAACCAATGATGTGAATAATGTCTTGCTTTTGCCCTTTCCAGAATGTGATCTAAATGGAACCATACAGTTGTTGGAGAAGGACATCTAGAGAGAGGATGTAACCAGCAGTTGACCCTCGAGCACGACCTGGGCATTTGAGGGCCCTTTATCTCGCCTACACTCACATCCTTGGAGTGTATGTGTTCTGCCTACTGTTCACCTGCTAGCAGTTAATTCAAGTGTGTACCTGAGAGAGCTATCTGTTGTCGAGACCACCAGGATGGCATCTGTGGGCATCTACTCCTCTCATGCCCACCCAAGGCGAGTCTTGTAAGTTTGCTTGCTCATTAATTCAAATTTGGTGATAAAACCCAACTCACATTGTTGTTGTTGTTATGGGCTATTGAATCACTGCCAACATTGGTGACCCTAAGAATGAGTGACATTCCCCATGTCATGTCCTCAATAGTCCTTTTCAGCTCCTGTAGACTCATGCTTATAGTTTCTTTTATTGAGTCAATGAATCTCATCCTTGATCTTCCTCTTTCCTGCTACTTTTCATTTTCCCCAGCATTATTATTTTTTTCCAAAAAATTCTGCTTTCTCATGATGTACCTGAAGTAGGACAGTTTCAGTTTTGTCATTTTTGCTTCAACTAATGTTTCAGGCTTAATTTGCTCCAGGAACCACTTGTTCATCTTTCTGGCAGTGCGGAGTATCTCTAGAGCTCTCCTACAATACCACATTTCAAATATTTTTTTCTCCTGACAGCCTTTTTCACGCACATACTGAATTTATAAAAAAGTAAGCAACAGGGGTAGGGCTATCTACTGGAATGCAAACCCCATGCGTACATATTTAATGGTTTCCCCCATATCTCCCCGAGCAAATGAGGAGGTGAGGGGAGTATGTTGATAAGTTTCCTCTATTGAAGACCTCTGGTTGATAAGCCTCTCCCAAATCCTAATTCTTAACCTTAAGTAAATGATGTAGGGTTTGCCTTTGCCTTCCTCACCACAATAACTCATTGAAGTATCCATGACTTCTTTGACTTTTTCAGTCTTAGAGAAAGATCTTATGGTATTATTTTCCTAATGAGAATATAATGTTCAAAGGTACAAACATTACCATCCTGCTACCAATAACTCCTGTTGTGATAAGTCAAGAAAAACAAAGACCAGCATAGCCTACCGTAGCAGTAGCAAGTTTAAAAATGCTCAAGTAGGCTGATAATCCAGCTGGGGAAATTGCTTTGATGAAAACTGTCGTTTTTGGTATTTCCTTTGTGATATGTTCATTTGTAGAAAAGTAAATATTTTAAGGGCTAAAATGTTGAAGTGATCAGAATTATTTTCAACACAGAGGGAGTGAGAAATATGTTTTTGATAGAGTCATGTTAATTTGAGACTCCTATATTCTCTTGTGTCTTTGCTACAGATAGTCAATTCTTCAATGCCATAAGTGATTTGGTTTTGCTGATCCAATGGACTTATTTTATCTGTTAATTTAAAAAGGTCTCTGAAAGCTTTTCCACATATGTACAATCTCTGTTCTACTTATTTATTTTGACATATTTTCTGATTATCTTATGAAGTAATGCAGATATTGACTTTCACAGAAGAGAGCATAGGAGATAAACTCTAGTGTTCCCAACATTACACTCTTTTGATTGCGTATAAACTGGGTACTTATCAAATAGACATTATAGTTTATGAAATGGAGAATAAGTTCTATATTTTCACAAGTCACAGACTCAGATATTACTAAAAAGAAAGTCAATGTAAAAGGAGTTTAAAAGCATAATTATGATGAGTTAAATATCTTCATTAATCATTGAGTTACCTGATATGAATACTCATTTTTCTATTAAGATTTCTAGAAGTCTTGATATTCTGAGATAAGATTGCTGAATACTTTATAATTTCAAAGTGTTTTAAAAACAACAACATCAACAATAGAATGAAGCCCTTAATGAAAATGGAGTCTATTGCATTCACAGGACATATTAATAACAGAATTTCTCATCTTTAGTTACTTGTTTATAATTTTTAACTTTTTAAATTAGCCAATAAAATTTTAGAGCTGAAACGTTTACAATTATTGACAGATTAATATAATAGTTCTTATCATATGGTGGGCATTGAATAAATATTTTTTAAGTAAATGAATAAAAAAAGACAATTTTATTTTGAAAATTTAAGTTTGTATTTAAATACATCATTTTTATCAATGATGATACATGATAAATGATTCTTCAGTTTTAGATTATAAACATTTTTCTGTATAACACTTTTCTAAGGATTAAGTGCAAGGTGCTAATATTTTACTCTTTTTATTTAAATTAATAAGGTAAATGCATGTAATAAATTGTATATAAGCCTGTAGTATAGTAGTTTCTTTATTTCATCATTTCTTTTACTAAAAGAAGGAAAAACATGTTGATTAATTAAATAACTGTAATGTCTATTGATTTCTCTTGAGAGTCAATAAGAAATAACATAATGAGGGTCTATTATGATGCTGAACCTTGTATTCTCCCCAATGCAAAAGGCAGGAATTTGCCGTTATCAAGGGAATTACTACACTAGAGTAAAAAGAGTTGGGAAGGAGTCCTCATATCTTTATCACATATTCATCAGTTTTCTCTCAGGATAATCTTTGCTTATGGTACTTATCCCTTTATTAATACTCACTCTGAACCTGCAAATTACACTAGAGGTTTTTGTTAATGAGTCTCATTGGGCATTCACTATGAAAGGTTAGTTTGTATCAGAAGGTGATAGCATTAGCATTGCAAGTGTGTAGATTAACAAGGTGACATGAAGATGCTTTTAATAACAGTAGGCAGTCAATTTAGTGTTATGTCTTCTTTAGCAATTTAATGGTCATTTTATGATTGATTTGCTTGAATTCTTGTTCCAAAAATGTACCATTGCAAATATTTTTTTTTCTATCTTCCTTTACGTCAATAATGGTGGGGTATAAACCAGATGTATTGCATTTGGAGGCTCAAACATAATTTTTTTTTTTTAACACTAATAGCACCTGGTCTTCCTGGGTAGTCTCCTATCCAAGTATTAACCAGGCCCCACCCGGCTTAGCTTCGGAGATCAGACGAGATCCGGCAAGTTTAGGGTGGCATGGCTGTAGACTCATAATTTCAATTAGTATTTAAGGTTACATTGATATCTCTTGGTCAAAGTTAATAAAAAGAAGGTTAGTGATATTTGCTTGATGATTATGGAAAAGACAATGATGTCTAATGTTGCCAATTGCTGGTAAAAAAATTCACTGGAAAAAGCATCTACTAAAAGAAAGAAAAATAAAAACAAAATGAAATTAAAAATGTATGTATATAAGGAACAGATTCATGGAAAGGGACAAATGACAAATTATGAGAATAACATAGCTTGTCTGAATTGCTAAATATAAAATCAACATTTAATCCAACACTTAGCTGCATTACAACATGAATCATACAGACAGCATTTAATGCTGCCAGCAGTGTGGTCTGATAACTCGTGTGAAGGGCTGCCAACCAGAAATGCTAATATGAGACCTGGCGTGAGGGGTTTTGGGGAGTGAGTACACAGACATAGAGACACAACTTATCTGTTCATATTTACTTAGTCTCCAACCCCAGAATTCAAACAAACAACCTGACCCAAAGCCCTTTGTGTACAAAAACAGGTATTCACCTTAAATCACATCATTAGCATTACGTGTTTGTTCTGTCCCCTGGGATTCAATGATGCTCTTATCAGGCAGGATATTTCAAGGTTTCAGAAGTTTTCTCTCACATGCCAGTCGAAATTTAATCCTGAACATTGGAAAATGTAGAATTTGGGCTGCCATGGCCAATTGAGTTAACCGTTTCCTGCACACTACCACATATGAAGATATTTAATGCAAGATTCCATCTATTAATACCATTACGCTTTTGGTTACTTATTTGGATCTATGTAATTCTTAAATGTTAATTCTTTCACTCCTTCCATCTTGTGGATTTATTTTTTTTAAGTGTGTGTCAGTCACTGGTTTTGTGGTTATTCTCTGTTTGGTCCCACTGATGAAAGTATTGACTAAAACATAGACTAGAAACATATATATTAAACTTTCTTCAAAATTTTAATAAATAAATCACTCAAAGCCACTGAAAAAAAGCAATACATTGATTGATAGGGAGTGTAGAAACATTAAACTTCCAAGTGAAACAAAAGATAAAACAATAGAAGACAAAAAGCAATAGAGAATATAGCAAAAGAAAATAAATTACACTTGTAAGGGAGGATTGAATAAATATTGTCATGTCTGAAGATAGAAAAGAATGATAAAACCATAGTCAATATAAAAATTAGAAGTCCCTTAGCTTTTACGATTTAAATTTCCTTTGAGTTAAAGAATGAAAAAAAAATATTTGGAACTTTTTGCACACAAATGCACTGAACAATAAGCAAGAAAATATACTAATAATTAAAATATATTTATAAATAATGAGTTTACAAAATAATAAAAATTTACATAAGAAGCCTATATTCATTAAAAAGCAGCATTATTTATAATAGCTCCCAATGTTGAAAACATTTATAGATCTTGCACATGATAATAATTAAATGTAACAGAGCTGAACTAGAGAGTAGAGAACAGGGCTCAAATTATGATGTTTCTAAAACCCCAGATATCAGACTAACTGGACTCACCTCCAAAATATCGATTCTATTTCTGTTTTGCTGAAAATTAAAACATTTAATGAAAGGAATATAATATTAGTATTTATGAGGGGAACATCTCGTTTTCATGTATGAGTTCATTAAATACTCAGGAAAGGGAGAGCGGAAAGCATACAGCCAAAAGCTGCCAGCTGGTGCATAACAAGCAGGCAGGCTACTCAGGGAATGAGCGATCACCTCTGAGAACAGCCTGGCGGTTCTACCTCAGGCCTCTGGGGCCAGGTAACAATGCGGACCTGTGGGCTGAAAGCATGGCTCAGACACCACCGATACCTTCGCGAACATCCATCTGGCCAAAGTCACCTACATGGACCATTATAGGTATCGAATGGTCGAGCAGATGACCTGTTTGTGATAGGTCATAATGACCGCTATGCCACATTTCAGGTGACGTGTAGGACACCTCTTCACTCAGTTGCGACTTCAGCATGAAGATGAAGGGAAGCGTCGTGAGGGATATTTCTTCCCAAAGGACAAGTGCGGCTGTCCCTTTAGCAAGCCCCGACCCCACTCAGCCTCCTCCAGAGTGCGCCTAAGTGAAGTCCCCGTCTTCCTCCATATTCATTAGGCTTAAATTTCCTTTTCATTTTTTAACTTAATTATAATTCACATATAACATTATATGTTTCAGGTGTAAAGTTAATGATTCAATATTTGTCTATATTCTGACATAATCACCATAGTAATTCTAGCTATCATCCATCCTTATATATAGTCACATTTTTTTCCCTTGTGATGAGTTTTAAGATTTGTTATTTTATAAACTTTCAAAATGCAATATGGTAATGTTAACTATAGTCACTATGGTGTACATTACATCTCCATGATTCATTGATTTTCTAATTTGAAGTTTGTACATGAATTCTCACGTAGCTTTAATATTAAATTTAATTGATTTTATTAGCAATTGATAGGAGATTTTTATGAGCAGAAAATCTATTGCAAACAATCTGTCCTGTGGAATCTAAAGAACAAAACAAACAAAACAAAAACAGACTCATGGACACAAAGAACATTCTGGTGGTTGTCAGATAGGAGGGGTTTGGAGGCTGGGATAAAAAAAAAGATAAAGAGATTAGGAAGTACTGATTAGTTGTTACAGAATAGTCACAGGGTTGTAAAATATAGCAAAGGAAATATAGTAGATAATATTATAATAACCACAAGTAGTGCAAGGTAGGTACTAGACTAATCAGGAGATCATTTTGTAAATTATTTAATTGTCTAATATGGTATATATCTGGAACTAGTATAAGATGATGTTGCAAATCAACTCTAAACAAAAAATAAAAATTAAAAAAAAGAATATGTCTTAGATTTATGCACATAATGTTGTTTTATCTTCTTCAGAGCAATGCCTTAACTAAACACTGTTCCAGAGCTAAATGTATATGTATGTAGTTCGTGTGCATATGCCAGTTCCATGAGAGAGAAAGCAAAAGAAAGGCTGGAAATTCTTGAGAAGAGAACATGAGAGCTGTTACTTGTGCATTCTAAGAGATAGCAGTTTTCTTGGTAGCACACTTTTGAACAAACTGTGTATGGAGGGAAAAGAAAATGATAGGTGATAAGTTTACAGTTGCAATTAAAACTACAGTACTAAAGTTTATTTAAGAGTCCTCCTAAGATTAATACAACAAATTATAATGGAAATAATCTTTAAATTTAAAGTATTTTTGATAAATGTGATATATAACAATCTTCAAAATTTATAATACTAAAAATAATTCACAGAGTAAAGTACATGGATAATTATATATATTTTAATGGTGAGTTTTATGTGACATTGTGACTTTTGTCTCTAAACATTCAATACCTACTTTTCCCTAGACAAAATTTTATTACAAATAAGCTTTATTTCTTAAGACCTATGGAAGATATAGAATGATGAGATGAATATCTAATCATCTCCTAAAAGTTTGGTGATATACCTTATACTCAAATCAGATACATATACTTGAATATTATAGAATGCAAATACTTAGAAATATTCTAATAAAAACCGTAGGCTTATATCAGCCTTTGAAAGTTCATTAAATACTTTATCTAGTACAGAAAATTAATGAAAGAATCACAGAAATGAAAGAATCCTTTTCTTGGTAATTACATCCCAGAAAGCCGCCTTTACTTCCTTATTCCTGAGGCTGTAGATCAGAGGATTTAACATGGGGATCACCACCATGTAGAACACAGAAGCCACTTTGTCCTGACCTAGGGAGTAACTGGAACTGGGTCTCAGGTAAGTATAGATGGCAGTGGAATAGAACAGAGTTATAGCTGTCAGGTGAGAGGCACAGGTCGAGAACGCTTTGCGTCTCCCCTCCCCTGAATGCATGCGAAAGATGGAGAAGAGAACGTAGGAATAGGAGGTGAGAATGACCAGCAGAGTCCCGATCATATTCGCCCCAGCAAAAGTGGAAATGGTGCTTTCTTTTAGCCTTGTGTCAGAACATGAGAGCTTAAAAAGTGGAGGGCTGTCACAAAAGAAGTGGTGGATGACATTGGAGCCACAGAATGGCAAGCTGCATATAAAACTTGTGATAACCATGGAGTTTAACAGCCCTGCTGTAAAAGCTCCTGCCACCAATTTAGGCATACGGTCCAGGACATAAGCACGGGGTAAAGCAGAGGGTTGCATATGGCCACGTAATGGTCGTAGGCCATTAACCCGAACAGGATGCACTAGGTCGTGCCCAATGCAATGAAGAAGTACAACTGCACAAAGCAGCCAGCAAAGGAGATGGTTTTCTTCTCTGACAGTAAATCCACCAGCATCTTTGGGGTGATGGTGGAGGAATAACAAAGGTCCGCAAAGGACAGGTTGGCTAGGAAGAAGTACATGGGTGTGTGAAGTCGGGAGTCAGCTCTGATTAAGAATATCATGCCAACATTCCCCCAAACCGTAAGTGTGTATACCACAAAAAAACAGCAAGAAGAGAGGGATCTGTAGCTCCAGCGTGTCTGCCAATCCCAACAGGATGAATTCAGTCACCAAAGTATAGTTTGCTTTAGTCATTTTTTATAAATAGGGTCTTTTAAACTCGCATTATGTGTAGATATTTTTCTCTCAACATTACGAGAGAATTATAAAAATGTTGATGAAGATACTCACACATGGGAAAAAACCTAGGATAATAAAGCATAGTAAATAGAGTGACTGAAGAAAAAGAAAATGAGTGGACAAGTGGACAATCATGTAAATTTAGTAAGCAATTTTCCACTAAATCTGGTTGCAGTTCTCTCAAAGCACTGGGTAAGTCCACACACTTCACCTTAGTTTTTGCAAATGCATCATATGTTTTTCTAGTGTTTCTCTACCCTTTCACACTCCAAATACAATGGATAAAGATAACCTGCTGAAGTAGCTCCTATTTTTTGAACAGGTATGTGGTTCAACTCAAATCTATATTTTTCCCCTGAAGATCAATCTTTTTTTTCATCAATTCCAAATGTACACATTTTCTCCATAAATATCTCTTGTGTACCACATGCAGCCAAAATAGTGACCGATTCAAATAACCAATATGTTGACTTCTATAATATCCTAAAGAATGTTTTTGTTTTATTTTAACTATTGTTTTAACCAGTACGAAATTATTGTTCCAGTTACAAGTTATGCTAGCAAAATAATGCAAGGTTATAGCAGGCAAGCTACCGGTCCACCTTAGTGAATAACAGCTCCAGCTCCTTATATCTTTCTTCCCAGTGTCTTACCTGCATAATCTATCATGTTTTTATCATAAGATCTTAGTTGTAGCTTAAAAATTTTTAAGAAAATGATTCATGTTTAAATGAAATGTAATGAATATCGAATTACCTATTTATAAAGTTTTGAGACATCCTCTCAGTGAATACATGTTACTGTACTTTGTTTTCCTTAAAGAGAATTGAGTAACTATGGGTACTTTATTATAGCATTTAATTATGGAGTCAAATCTCTAAAGGCAGAAACTTTCAGTCCCAAAAGGAAAGAAAATATAATCACATGAAGATACATGAAATCACACATTGCATCATGAAGTGGTCCCAGGTCTCTATGTTACTTTAAACTCTTTGCCAAAGAACAAGAAAATTAATTTTAAATTTTCATTGCCCTCTTTATTGTATTTTTAGCTTATGCGAAAGGTGCATAGCCCAGTATTAACTCTTCCTCTGTGTGTGTGTGTGTGTGTGTGTGTGTGTGTGTGTGTGTCTTCTTTTGTCTGGGTAAGT
>PVKZ01009488.1:0-10906 GCA_004027375.1 Macroglossus sobrinus
GTGAGGCCGCAGGCGGGGAGCCCACGGGCCCGAGCGGGGCCCACAGCGGCGGTTGCTGGGGCACAGGACGCTGACCGCGGCCGGAGGGGCCCAGCGGCCCTGTGGCCCCCTGGCGACAGGCCGGTGACATCCGCAGGGGCGCCTCGGCGCGGGGCGGTGGCTGGGACACGATCGCGGACACAGAGGGTGACGTAAGGGAGACGCCTGCCTGTGACATCTGAGCAGAAGGGACCCGGGGACTGCCCAGCCTCACTGCGGAGGAGCTGGACAGGCCACTGTCCCCGTCACCCCCCGAACGAGTGACAGCGCTGCTTCCCCAGGACCAGGTGACGCTCACAAGCTGATGCTGTGGTGAGCGTGGGCACCTCGGGGCCACGCAGGCTTCCCGTCCTGAGGGCCCCCCGACCCCCCCACACACGCACACGTGCACACACACGCACGCACGCACGCACACACGCACACAGTGCGGGGGACACTTCTCAACGTCTCTCTGATGCTTTCCTCCCCTTTCCTCCCTCTGCACAAACTCTCCGCTCGGTGTGCACCGCGCTCCGGGGCCCCCGGATTCCTCGCGGGAAGAGGCTGCTGTGCCCTGACCCGGCGTGGTGCCCGGCATGGCTGAACCGCACAGCCACGGCTCCGCCTCCCGCGAGGGGGCCGCCACCGTCGCCGGCTGCTGTCGGAAACACCCCGTGACGCCCCCTCGGGGAATTCTGACCGGAGACTAACTAGCCTGAGGACGGACCACAGCAGCAGGGCTGCAGGACATCGTGGGGACACCGGGCGTTGGTGTCGTCACCCCTGGCAGGACCGCCAGCCACAGGTGCTCCCGCCCTCCCGACGGGCCCCGAAGCCACCGTGCGGACGGCAAGATGCCCGCAGATGCCAGCTGAGGGGCCAAGCGGCTCCCCCGACAGACAGGGCATGGACCCCTGCGTGGCCACGAGCGGAGGGGACACTGGGGTGTCCCGCTGTGCGCGAAGGGGAGTCTGACCTGCAGGCGCCCCGAGCCCCAAGACCCACCAGGCGTGTACCCCGATGCGTGGTCATGCTAGGAAGCAGCTCGGGGAGTTGCACGGCGAGACAGTGAAGACGCCATCGAGAGCCGCGCCTCGCAGAGTCTCGGGGACCCGGCCAGCATTGGGGGCGGGAGGGCGGCCCATGTCCCCGCCCTGCCCCAGCCCGAGAGGCCGAACAGCCCGCGACTCTGAACCGCGCACTCAAGGCCACACAGCGAGGAAGGACACCGATGACAACGACTCAGTTCTCATCCTCGCCACCTCGGCACTTATGACAGCGACACGGGGTGTCCCTCGGCCCCCACCGGCCCCGCCCCGGGGCTGACCCCGCAGGGCTGACCCCGCAGGGCTGACCCCACAGGCGGGGACGGCCGCAGGGAAGGGAGGTCCCCCCGCCCGGGCCGCTTACTTCTCCTCCGGACGGCGCTCCTCCTGGTCACTCAGGTCGTCGTCGTCCACCAGGTGGCCGAAGGGCTCAGAGGAGATGGACACCATGTTGGACAGGGTGACCCTGCTGTCGCTGCTGCCCGTGAGCACGAGCTGGTCGTGCGAGTGGTTGTAGCGGACGCTCCACACCCTGGGGGGCAGGGGACACCGCTGGGCTGGGCCTCGGGGACTGCCCAGCACCCGCCCCACGGCCACGCCGACCAGGGCGGCGCCCAGCACAGGACGGGCTGCGCGCATGCTCCCGAACCCCGACAGGCAGGCCCGCTGGGACACAGCTCGGGGGAGGGAGGCTGCCTGCCCAACACTGCACACAGCACCCCAAAACCCTGCAACGTGGACCAGAAACCACCCGTGACCCGGAGCCGAGCCCCGGGCCCGCCAGGAGCAGCAGGGAGGGGCAGGGGGGTGCCAGGTTGGGGTCACCGGCCCCTTGGCCCACACACGCCCGAGCCTACAGTGCCGAGCGCGGGCCACACTGGGCAGCTGCGGGCCCCGGGGGCAGGGGACGCGCACCGCGCACAGAGCCACGAGGGCGTCCGCGCATCTGGACAGCACTGGTTTACGAGGGGAGGGGTCTCATGTGCTCCTTCCTTTCTGTTTGTAAATCGCAGACGCTCACGCCTGGAATTAGCGTTTCTTTAGGAAAAATGAAACTGGGATGATGGAACGGGTCCCAGCAGCGGCCGGAGCTGGTCACGCCTTCCTGGACGGTCACGCGATGAGCAGAGTCAGCCTGGCCCACCCCTGCGCTGCAAGGGCGTGCGGGGGGCGGGGGGCGGGGGGGAGGGGCGTACCAGTGGGAGTGGCCCTCCAGGGTCCTCACGGGCTCCGTGACGCTGCGCGTGTCCCAGAACTTCACCTTGCAGTCGTCCCCGCAGCTTGCCAGGTAGTACTGCTTGTTGGGGTTGAAGTCCACGTCCCTCACCAGCTGCCCGTGGGCGTTCTCGATGCAGTACACCTGGCTGGGGCGGGGGGGCCGCAGGTCGGGGCGTGGGCCACGGGGCCTGAGCGTGGACAGGGCCCAGCCCAGCCCAGGGCCCCCGCCCCACCAGGCCACACAGGGCGGGGCGTGAGCGACAGGTGCCCGAGTGTGGACGGGGCCCAGCCCAGCCCAGGGCCCCCGCCCCACCGGGCCACACAGGGCGGGGCGTGAGCGACAGGTGCCCGAGTGTGGACGGGGCCCAGCCCAGCCCAGGGCCCCCGCCCCACTGGGCCAGCTCGGCACCGGGAGTGGCCGCGACACGGACGCCCCCCCAGGCGCAGAGACGCGGGCTACAGTTCCCCCACAGACCACGGAGGTGACGCTGCTGTGCAGCTGTCACACGTGACACGGTCCCTCGAGAAGGAGCGTGGGCCAGAGAGAGGCTGTGACAGCCACGGAGGAGCAGGGACGGGCTTTCAGGGGGAGAGCAGACGTGTCTGGGAGGACGCAGGGAGAGAGGCAAGGGAAAGGACAAGGGGCCGGGGGAGGCAGGACGCAGCGCTGGTCCTGAGAGAGGGAGGGGCCCTTGGGGACAGTGAGGGGGACATCCGTCCATCACGCCGGCTTGTCCGTCACCCACTCCCACCGCCATGGACGCCCTCTCCGGGCCCACGGCAGCCCACGCACCTGCACGCAGGGGACAGGGTGGGGACGTGTGTCTCCTACACACACACAGGCAGGCACACTGCTCAGGGCCGCTCCCCGCAGGGTCTGCCACCCCCTCTGCCGGCGCAGACCACGGGCATGGCCCTAACCAGCCCTGCGCGTCCGGCTGCCACCCGCTCCCGGCCGGGGCTGAGCCCTCTCTCCTGCGGTCACGCGGCTGCTCGCTCTCCCAGCTTCCGTGGGGACGGGGACGGCCGGCAGCCCTGCCCCCCAGGTGGATGAACACTGTCCCCTTTTCCCCGAGGCTGGATTTTCCAGCCTCAAATTGCTCTAAGCCTTGAACCGGTTGTTACATCCTATACCTTTCCAAGATGTTCATGTTTTTTCCTAAAATAACAAACTCTAAACCGTAAGACCTTCCCAGTGACACAGGCAGGTGCATAAAACTGGAAACCCGGGAGCTGTGTGGGGGTCCCACGCCAAGTGTCTCTAGGGGATTATGCACGTCCTGGTGGCGGCAGCTTTAACACAGAAGCACAGAACGTTCCAGAACAAACACAAAACGCGCCCTGGCTCCCTGTGAACCAGAGCTGTTGGCAGAGAAGTGACGGTCAGTGAGAGGGGCCACGTGTCCCCTCAGCTGCTCGTCGTCCCTAAGTGGTGACATCCCTAAGGCGGAAACCGTGAGGCGTCGCCCCCAAAGCCACATCTGTCGTGTGTGTTTCCGGGTGTGCGATGTCAGCCGTCCAGCCTTACACACTGATGTGCTTCACGTCCCTTAAAGAACAGTGGGGACTGGACAAGATGGCCCGGGGCCAGAGGGGCGGGGCCTGGAGGGGCGGGGCCAGAGGGGCGGGGCCAGAGGGGCGGGGCCTGGAGGGACGGGCCTCCATCCCTCGAGGTAGCCACCTGGTGCCAGCCGGTCCTGCCCGGTCCGCGTCCAGCTCCCTGGCTGTGGTGGCTGACCCCCCACCAGCCCCGAGGGGCCGAGGGGCCTAGAGCTCAGTGCGAAGCCGTGCCCCGCGCCGAAGGTGCGGAGGGAGGGCTGAAAGGCTGGCTCAGCTCCCGTTGCCACGGCAACAGAGGGGCTCCCCATCACACCCTTACCAAGCGCGCCACCCCGGGCACGGAGACGCCGCTCTGACTCACGCCATGAGAGCTGCCGGCTGCCGCGTGTGAGGCCCGAAGGACAAGCTGATCGCCGACGGGTGAAGGTCGTGAGGGCACAGAAGCGGCGGTGGACAACGCCACGAACCCACCCCAGGGACAGAGACTGTTGGCGTGCAGCCGCCAACCACGGAGGCCGAGCCGGCGGCACGGGCTCACCGTGCGGCGTGGGGAAGCCTGGCCCTAAACTAACTTCCATTAGACACGGCCGCTGCCCAGAAGACAGGCACCCCACGGGGCACCGACCAGCCGCTGCGCCAGAGAGGGCCAACAGCCACAGATGGGCCCCGCGGCCACAGATGGCCCCACGGGGCACCAGCCAGCCGCCGTGCCAGGACGGCCCACGGCCACGGACGGGCCCCGCGGCCACAGACGGCCCCACGGGGCACCAGCCAGCCACCGTGCCAGGACGGCCCACGGCCACGGACGGGCCCACGGCCACGGACGAGCCCACAGCCACGGACGGGCCCCACGGCCACGGACGGCCCACAGCCACGGATGGCCCACAGCCACGGACGGGCCCCACGGCCACAGACGGGCCCACGGCCACGGACGGGCCCGCTCCAGTCCGGGCGGGGAAGCACAATGGGAGGACTTGCCACAGAAACGAGGCGCAGACGGACACGCCGCGAGCCCCAGGAACGCCTGCCCCAGACGTGGCTGACGGGGGCAGACGGAGACGAGGCGCCGGGCGCGTCACTGACCTCATGGTCCGCGTGTCCCAGCCGCGGACGGTGGTGTCGCTGGCTGTGGCCACCTGGATGCAGCTGTGGTGCGGGCTCCACCGTCCCGAGGTGAACTTCAGCTGTCCCCTCCCCTCCAAGGACGCCGAGCTGGCCAGCTTTCCGGAGGAAGAAGGAGAGGTGAGAGGGCCCCGTACTCACAGGGCCGCGTCAGGAAAGCCCCCCGAAACGACCCGGACGCTGTCCCTGCCCCCGGGGACGGGATGGGGACGCGTGACCTCACCCAGACGCTGCCCCCGGGGACAGGGACACATGACCTCACCCGGACGCTGTCCCTACTCTGGGGGACGGGGATGCGGGACCTCACACAGACACGGGAAGCCGAGCCCAGCGGCAACGGGAGGCGTGTTCACCGCCCCCCGTCAAACGGGGCTCGTAAGGGTGATGACAGACCGTGGGCTCGTCACCGCTGCGGGGTGCCCAGGAGGGTGGCGGTGCCAGGGAGCACCCCGCACACGGGCACCCGCGCTCTCCGGCTCAGACCCGTCTAAAGCCGCGACCCCGACACGACCCCGACACAGACAGACGCTCGGGAGCCACGCGCGCACGTGGGGATCGCACTTCAGAGAGGAGTGCTACGGGATCAAACGTGGAAGCACGCGCCCGGCCAGCAGAACGTTTACGCAGGACGCAGCACGTGCCCGACGACCCTCCGAGAGCGACGCTGGCGGCCGCAGAGTCGGCCCAACCAGAGAGGGGGTCCCCGGCTCAGCGCGCATGCCGACCCGGCCACGCCTGACCCTGGGACAGACGCGGGAGGTGGCGGTGGGCTCCCCATGGGCAACGGACGGCCACCGTGCCAGCGCCACGCGCACGGGCTCAGCTGACGGGGGGAGGGGGGGCTACAATCCCCACCTGGGAGCCCCCTGTCGAATCGGCACACCTGGGAGCTGACGGGGGACGGGCCGCAGGCCACCGCTCACAGCCGACCGCCACCCCCGCGACTCACTCGGCAGACATCACGGAGACACTTACCCGAAGGACGCCCCCCTAGTCAGACTGCGGAACCCACTCGGTAAGAAGACAACACGGGAACGTGTTGGGGTACCCCCCCATCCTCCCCGCCGCCTCCAGCAAACGGGGCCGTTCTGGCAGCTTCCGGGGTCCTGTGGCATCTGTACACGGCCAGCGGCCCCGTCCTGAGTGGCTTTCACAAGGAGCCAATCCCTCCATTCCCTGACGAATGAGCCAATCCATTCATTCATCCTTCAAATTAACGTCAACACTCTAAACGTCCACAAATCGAGAACTGTGTTCTGAATTCAGCCGAAAGACCCAATTTAAACAACTCGGCGGCACGAGGGCCCCGTCCGAGGACTCACCGCGGCCCGGCTGGAGCTGTGCTGCAGGTCCCAGAGCAGGAGCTGGTTGTCCGCCAGCGAGACGACTCTCCTCCCGTCGCCCGTGGGCTCCCACACGACGCTGCGGCAGGGGGAGGGGTCAGAGGTTAGCACGGATGGGCGGCACCCCCAGCCCGGCCTCAGAGCCTCCCGCGTCCTGCGAGGAGCAGCCGCGACCCGGCCGTGCTGACCACAGCAGTGCGGGCCACCTGCGCTGGCCCCGCCCCCGGCCAAGGACAGACCGTCGGCGTCCTGCCCCCGGCTGCCCGGGCCGCAGGCAGCCGTCGGGGGCGACCAGGTTGGAGAGGGTCGTGAGGGAGGAACCCCCGACGGGAGGAGGGCCAGCAGGGACCTCGGGGTCCTGGGGGTAAGGACCCCACACTGAAGAATGTCCTCCTTTGCAGAGGAAATGCCCCTCTGGAAAGGTGACCCAGTAACTACGGGCCGTGAATCAGGTCACGCCCTGAGCGCCTGCCGCTCCCTCCCCAGGTGACTTAACCCTGTCGTTCGTGAGCGACACGCGTGGGAGAGAGAAAGGGGCACATCTGGGGTGGCATGTGCGGCCCCCGCCCCGGCCACGCAGGCGAGGCTGGCTGCCCCCACAAACACCCCGGGAAAGACGGGCAAACCCCGACACGCGCGCACGGGGCAGGAAGCCGACGCTGGCCCCAGCCCCGACGCGCTCACGGCAGCTGCCGGCACGGAAAACGCGTCCCCTTCCCGGCCGCCAGGGCACGACCCTCCTGTCACACGCCCCCAGCGGGGCTCAGACCCTTAGTCCCAGAACGAGAGCGCAGGGCCACGCGGAAGCTTCCGTGACAGACCCAGGCCCGGTCCCCAGGCGGCGAGGGGCGGACCCTGAGCGACGCCGGCCACTCCCGCCTCCAGAGGGCGCTGCTGAGGCGCTGCACAGGGCTGCGGGGAGTCACCGTGTGCCCCGTTCCCTAGACACACCCGAAAACCCCGTTGCTGGGCTCCGGGCGGGAGCCCCACCATCTTCGGTGGGGGTGGCTGGGCCCGCACGCTAAGGAGGGACGTCCTCGTCCACCGCGGCTCGCGGCCGCCCGGCAAGCGCTGTGAGCAAGCGGGGAGCCTGCCGCGCCTGCGGCTCTGCGTCTGCTTCTTCGTCCATAAAAGCACCCCCGTTTCTGCTTCACCGCACTCTGCCGGTGACGCCGAGAGGACGTAAAATTGCATTAACAGTTACGCGTGCGTGAAAGCGGCGTGCGCCTCGTGGACGCACGCCGCCTCCCTCCGAAACTGCCGAGAGAAGAACAGAGGAAGGGGGCCGTTTCTGTAAATAACGCGAAACGTCAGATCTCAACTCCTAGCGAGGTCCATGCTCGCGGGAAGGATGGCTCTAATTTGGCAGGTCTCATGCTGATCAGACGGAAGGCACACGCCTCGTCTTCAGATAAGTGCTCCCAGAGTGAACGGTGCACACTGGATGTGGCCCCCGGGGTGAGGACAGCGCACAGGACACTGGGAATTCTCAAAATAACCTCCACGCAAGGTTATTTTAAAGTCACATCACTCATATCCCTTACCAGTTCCCGCAGCCTCCTCGGGCGGGAAGCCGGGGAGGGGGGTCACGAAATCCACCGGCGAGCGGTGGAACCCCAGGGTCCCTGGGGCCGCGAGGGCACGGCGAGCTCTCCATGACAACGCGCGGCAGCGAAGGCCAGGGAGCGCCGGGGCGCGGTCCCCGGCGGCACGTGACGCGGGGACGACCCCGCGGAGGGGCGTCCCACGCATCCAACGAGGAACAAGTGAATTAGCGCGCATCCCCGAGTCACAGCGGCGGCGCCCACGCGCCGGGGACGCGCGCGGCAGCAGAGGGGCGCGCAGGGCGCGGGCAGCACGGTGCCCGCCCGCGGCGGACCTGGGAAGCCCCAGGGCTGAGACGCCGGGAGCGAGCGCCCGGCGGCGTCCGCCCCACAGAGGGGCAGGTCCGGCCCGCGGCCGCCGTGGATCGGGCGCCCCGCGGACCTACCACGCGCGGACCTACCAGGCGGTGCTGCCGTGCGCCGTGCCGTCCAGGTGGCAGAGCAGCTCCAGGCTGTGCGCCGCGCTGGCCGCGTCGTCAGGGGACTCGTGGCTGCCCGGCTCCGACTCCTGCGGCATCCTCCACACGGCCGCGCACGTCTGCACCTTGCCGTCCGCGGCTGTGCGACAGAGGGCGGTCAGCAGGGCGCACGTGTGGCCACACGGCAGGCGGCCGGCGTGCCACCAGGCTCCCAGGACTGCCAGCTCCCTGCCCCCCTCCGGGGGCCACCGGCACCCCGTCCCCCCCCAGGGTCATCAACACCCTGAACTCTGTCCCCCGGCCGCCGGCTCCCTGCTCCCCTCCCGGGGCCGCCGGCACCCCGTCCCAGGCTCCCAGGGTTGCAGACTCCCCACTCCATGCTCCTGGGGCTGCCAGCACCCCTCCACACGCTCCCAGAGCCACCGGGGACCCTGTCCCCTTCCCAAGGCCGCCCAGCACCCTGCCCCCTCCCAGGGCCACCGGCCCCCCAGCCCCCTCCCAGGGCCAACGGCACCCCGTCCCACGCTCCCAGGGCCACGGGCACGCGCACTGAGCACCCGGAACGCGCTGTCTACGCACAGAGCCGGGGGCTACAAGATCCATCCGCAGAGGCCGCGAGCGTGTGGCCCGCAGAGCACTGGCAGAAGCTCACCCATAGGGAGCAGCTGGTGCCCAGGCCGACGCCATCCCCTGTGCCACCCACCACCTGCGGGGTGCGCCCAGTGGCCCCTGCAAGCCACGGCGGCCCGCCCACGCGCTCCCGCTGGCGGCTGCTCAGGGAGCCCTCCTCCCAGGGCCCGGAGCCCTTGGCTTTGGATGCCCCCGAATCTGCTCATTCTCAGAGCACCCCGAAAGCAGCTTTGGATGGAGACTAATGTAGATAAGAAAGTCTGGGGTCACGTGCTTTTGGGGCACGTGCCAGGCCCTAGTTCTCTGCCCCTCTAGAGAAATTTTCCATTAAAAAAAAATAAAACAAAAATAATTGGATTTAACATTATGTCACTAAAAAGTAATCATAAGATCCTAAACATAAACCCTTCCAAAATCTGCCTTCCCTTTAGTGCTAAGCTGCAGACATGCTCAACGAAACGGCCCCCCTCGGAGAGCGGCCTTTACCGCACGACCACGACACCACGGCAGGTGACAGCCTGTAAGTGTCAAGTGACATCACATCAGGAAGACAGACAGCTGTGGGACAAGGAAGGCGGCCTTGCGCGGACGGCCCCCTACAGGTAAAACTAGGGACAGTGAAGGACCCTACATGACGCTCGGAATGTCCCTTCACTGGCTACAACGGTCCTTCATCCCAAAGGCCCACTGACCAACCACGAGACACAGCGCCGAGCACAGCACGCGAAACGCCGGGCTCCCCGGGGGGTGACAGCGTCACTGCGACCACCTGTGACCAGGGGCTCAGCAGAGGAGTCGGGATTTCCCCCGCGTCGTCCTGACGCCGATGCCCGGGCTCGCGGCACAGACCCCGCGGGGTCTGAACAAACATGGGACCGTGGCTCCCAGAAGAGAGCCACAGACGTCACAGACACACACCTGTTACCACCCCCCGTTCACCTGTGGGGGTGTGCGTAAGGGTTTCTGTCTACGTGCGAAATCCTTTTTCTTTTGCTGAAATTCTCAGTTACGCAGCCTCTCTGTCGAGCTCCGGGGAACACGAGGCTCACGGGGCCAGGGCTGGCGGCCCTGCGCCGGTGAGAAGAGAGGAAGGCCTGGCACGGTCGCCCGGCAGAGGCGCCGGCTGTGTCAGCCTCCCCAGATGCCAGGAAGGAAACGTCTGACCTAAAAAGTGCCGGAACTGATGACACGAGACATAAACTGAGGCCACACGGCAGAAGGGACGAAACGGACGACGTGGTAAAGCAGGTGGGGCAGTAAAACAGGACGCGCGCGGAAGCGGTGACTGGGGGCAGGGTTCCCGGGGGGACGGATTCCGGCTTCGCAGAATTCCGTCCGGGTTTCAGGAGGATAGCCCCTTCCCTGCGACTGCCTGTCCACCCGGCGGACAGGACCGAGGGGTGAGATAGCGAACGCTCTGCCCTTGAGAAACGGGACAAGACAAGAACACTCTGCACTGGCACTGCCAGCCAACGTCACACCAGTGACCTTGAGTCATTTGGTACAGCAAGGAAAAAATGACACAACAATACAATTACTTCTTGGTGGTTACGTGTGTGGAAAAATAGAGAAAATCTACGCTGTACTACTAGAAATAAAACAGGAAATTTAACAGAACCGCTGACAACAAAGGTGACGTATAAAAATCAGTTGGGCATTACAGATTAACAAAAAAATTAGAAAATGGAATTCAAAAAGTATTAATAATCACATTTAAAAAAACGGACATCCAGTAATGGCTGAAACTGCAGAGGGGTGAGACCCGTCCGCGGCAAACAAGAACACGGCAAGAGACAGTGCAGACTCGGAGCGGAGGGTGTACCACGTTCATGTTCGTGGATTGGAGGGCGTACCATGTTCATGGATCGGAGGGCGTACCACGTTCATGGAGCGGAGGGCGTACCATGTTCATGTTCGTGGAGCGGAGGGCGTACCACGTTCATGGA
>PVKZ01009489.1:0-10937 GCA_004027375.1 Macroglossus sobrinus
CCCCCCCCCATCCAGGCCCGACGCCATCTGTGGGCCTCGGCATTAGCGTCCGGTGACAAACAGGACGTGCGTTTCGCCAACACGCAACAAAACCGTTATGCTGAGACACGTGGTTCCTCTTCTGTCCAAAAGACGTGCCGCCTGCCACGAATTTAGTGTGACCTGGTAGCAGAACGGCACGGCCCTGCCAACAATTAACCTGAGAGGACAGGTTTTCCTTGTTCGTTTTATGAGATACTAAATTAATACAAAATAAAAATGGAGTTCTAGAATAAAGTTTATTCACACAGAGGATCTTCATTGCATCTGGTGAATTTCATGGTACAGGTAGAATTATCTAATTTTTAAAGATACGTGTAGCGCCTAGGTGAACATATGAAAAATGGCCACCTGCTTTTCCTCGCCTATTTTCTGTTTATCTCTATTTTTTAAAATTTTCCTACAGTGAGCATGCATTACCTGCGTAATAAAAAAAAATCTTAAAAATTGTATTTACAAAGAGAAAAATAGAGGCTCGGAGACTTGTCTAAATGCACGACTTTTTGTCGTCTTTTTATGACGCTGTATCTTGAGGCGTACGACAGACACATGCAAAGTATCCAACTGAAAAAGCTTTGAATCTCAAGCATTCAGACAAAAGATAATTTCAGTAGAGAGTATTTTTCCCATCGTTACATCCTAGTGCTTTGCTTCCGTGATGAAGACAGAGGTCAATTTGTAACATAAATATCTAAGTCTCTGAACCGGTAATAGAAGACTTTGATATTCAGTAGCCATAATTGCAACAACATCGTAACACATAGATACCAATTACTGACGGCAAACTGCGTGCCGGGTACTATCTCTGTGTATAAGGTGTACATAGCATTTCATTTATTTTTTCTGTAACTAAAGGTGACAGAGCTGGGATTTTTTTACCCCCAGGCTTCTTTGTCCTCTGAAGCTGCAGGTTTAATCACAGGGGACACGGACTCCATGGCTTTCCTACGGCCCCCCCGATTAAGGGGGGGGGCCGAAAGAATAAGTCCCACCGACCCCAACTATTTTGACTTTTCCCCGAAAAGAGCTCAGCGATGGCACTGAAGTCTCTCTGAACACGTGTTTTCCCTCGATGTATGAAATGTTCTATCCTCGGCATTTTATCTGAATGCAGACACACACACCTTCTCACTGGGAACAGTCTGCAGAAAACGCCAGTCTCCCCTACACACACACACACACACACACACACACACGCACGCACGCACGCACGCACGCATGCACGCACACACCCCGCTCTGGTCCCTGAGCCTGCCCATCCCCCGATGTCAGCATCTGCCCTCAAGCAGCTGCAGCTGCCTCTTTCTCGGAACTGGACTGCCTACACCTGTGGCTTCGGGACGGACCACCTGATGCACATCTTCACCAGAGACTCGTGCGCTGCAGCCTCTGTGGCTGCTCCGCCCTGGGATGCAAGGCCACCCAGGCGGAGACGGCCACACTGGATTCTGGGAAATGGCTTTGGAAGAGCGTCTCAGAGCGCACCTGCGCGCGGGGCTCTGCTCAGACGGAGCGATCTACCTGGGGCTTCTGGGCGACGGTGCTCCCCGCAAGCAGAGCACGCCTTTGAAGGCCAGCGCTCGCACAAGGCAAAGGAACTTGGAATTCTCCGCACGCCGAGATCAAGCGCGGCTGGTGCCGGGAAGCGCTCTCTGAACGTTTCGGTTAGTCAATAATTCTTTTTGACGTGAGCCCATTTGAGTTATAGTCCTGCGGCTTTCAACCCAAAAGCCTTGACGGGCAGATTCGGCACGTCTGGGTTCCAGGGTCTGTTCGGTTGAATTATGTGAGAGGCTGGGTTGCCTCAGGAGATCACATTTTTAGATATGTTAGGATTTCCAGAGCAACTCGACCACCAAAAAAAAAATCCTCCAATGTTTAAACGTTACATGTAAAAGTCTTATCGAATGCACTTTATGGCTACGTTTCCTGTTAACAAATTTCTAATGGGGAAAAATAAAGCCGTTCTGTTGAGATTTCACAGTCAGCATTTAAATGCTGAGGTTTTGGTCACATTTGTCACATCTCCGCTAGACAAGAACGCCATGGTCCTCTAGGCTCCCGCTGGTGATGCTGGAGAGGACACACGGGACACACGGGTGACATGACATGCACACGGACGTGGACGGTGGACGAGTGGTTCCTGGAGGGTGGGGGGAGGTGGGCGGGGGACTAGGGGTCCAATATGTGGTGACAGAAAAGAAACCCTAACCATGGGAGGTGTAGATATTTACATGCTCTACTGTGACAACGTACAGCTGAAACGTATCGGATTTCGCTAACCAATATCACCATAAAAAATAAAAAAATAAATCCATATATTGAATTCCAAATCTCCATGAAATCGCACAGTTTCCCCCCATCTGTCTTACTTTGAGAAGCCTCAGACTCATTATAGCACCTACGAGACTTTATTCTGTCGTTCATAAAAAAAAAAATGCATATGCATTTTAACGAGAAGTCCCCCGTCCGATGGGGATCACGTATGGAGCCTTTGAGTGACTTCAGAAGTCACACCCTCTCCTTTCCGAAGTCGGTCCCCGGGAGCGCGGGCGGGTGGAAGGACCTGGACGCAACACAAGATGCAATGATTTTAGCATTTAAGCGAGCGTCAGCTTTTAAATGCAAGTTCATTATTATTTCCCCCCCCCCCAACACAGGCCCGCGGATGTGAACGACGTAATAATCGGAACCGCATCTGTGCTCGGAGAACAGCGTCCCCCCAGCGCGGGGCAGAACGCGGCGCTCGCGGGGGTCCGCTGCCGCGGCTGCTCCTTTGCAAGCACGGGTTTGCTCGCTCACGAGATGCGGGTTCAGAATCGTGCATAACCCGCGAGATCATTGTGAGCGCTGAATCGTCCAATCCACGCCACGCGACCCACCTGCCGACCGGCACGCTTTACACTCCGAGCGCCGGGGACGAAGCCAGTCACAGAATTTAGGATCATTAGCATCATTTCAAGAGCAAGGATGTTTGCTCACATGGACTTGTTGTCTGTTCTCCATCCAGGGCTCCGTGGGGCTAACTAGCATTCGACATAGGACGATCCGTGAGTCACCCGTGAGCGGGGATCGGACCGAGCGGGCGCATGCGCACACACGCGCGCACATCGCCGCCGGAGTAAATTCCCGGTTTCCCGCGGCTGCGTGCACCGGCCGCCGAGGATACAGCGTCCCCGCCATGTCATCCAGTCCCCGTCCTCGTCGCGAGACCGGGGCTGCCCGCGTGAGATGCGACACGCCCCTTTCTTTACAACCAGGCCGATGGGCTAGGACCTTCGTGGCGGGGACAGGGGACAGGGGACGGGGGACGAGGGACAGGGGACGGGGGCACACGCAGCTCTCCAAAGAGAAGAAGAAACCCCGTGGGGGACGCATGAGCAAGCCGATGCATATTAGCGAGCGTACCTGCGTGCCTACTGTGTGCCGCCACCCTTCGCACGAGGCGACCAGCTGCACACGGACGGCCGCCTCGTCGGGCGTGCGACGTGTGCTTGGAAATGCATTGTTCGTCCAATGAGCCGATGTGCTTTGCGACCCTGGGCAGAGTTCGTTTCTTCCAAGGGCCAGAAGCTGAAATCATAGATTTCTTTAAGAACAACGTTGAGACGCCTGCCAGTTCCGATAAAGCTTCTGGGGACGGTCCCGAGGTCGCCTGGAGGAAAGGCAGCCAGCCTGCGACGCCTCCCCCCGCCCCCGGCTCGGCACCGGCTTGGCTGTCTCTGGCAGCTTCCTCTTCCCAGCTGCCAGGTACGTTCGTGCAGCCCACGAGCTCCGGGTCCCCCGAGACGGGTGGTGACAGACAGGACGGGATGAGTCCTGCGCCTCTAACTTAGTTTAATTTTAGAAGCAGCGCTGTGAAAAACCCCAGTTCTGGTTTGGAACAGAATCGGAAGGAGCGTTTGACGTCGGGTCCGGAGGGCATCTCTGGGGTCGGAAGGGGCCACTGGGAGGCTGAGCCCCTGGTCTCTGAGGGGGGCCCCTGCACGGTGGGTCTGCAGGGGGGTCGTGGCATCGTGTCCCAGAAGCGTCAGTGTCTACACCACCTTCCCATTCCCTCAGAACACGCCGGGAGGTTCGGGTGGATGCGGGCACGTGGGGCCGTGGGGGCCTTCGTTACACGCTCATCTGACACCGGAAACACCACAAGCCGCGCGGAAAGTGAGTGACCCCGTGGGGGGCTGGCGGGAATACCGTTCCCGCGCCCGCTGCCATGACTCAGGAGGGCGCGGAGGACCCTCCGAAGGCCCCGCGGACACACGCTCGTGGCGCACGCTTGAAAGATCTATAAAAATATAAAAGGATGTGTGTGATCATTGTTTGTTTTGAAATCGAATGGAGAGCTGAAGGATGTGCACGGCACCGTTCGAAGAGTGCGTGCCCTCTGGGGGAGAGATGAGGAGGCGAGTTCGTGGAATTAATTGTTTTCTTTTGGCCCGCCTGCATCTTTATCATTTTCTTGAACGAACGTGTCTGACTTTCGCACTGAGACAAGGAGAGACAGACCTCACCGAGCGTGTCTTCTGCTGTGTTTCGTTTTGTTCTGCGGGGAGCACAGCTTGGGGGGCGGGGGTGCTCTGGCTGCCTCCTCGAGCATCCTGTGAGCTCTCCTGTCAAGTTCAGCCACCGAGCTCTGATCCTCCCGCCCACTCCTTCAGGAGGCGCCTTCTCAGTCATTACACCCTCCTGGGTTCCTCCCCCCTCGGGGACACCACCCCGCCCCCGGAGGACGAGTGGTCATCTGTGCACCCCCGCTCTGTCACCTGGTCCCTCTTCTGCCACCTCTGCCACACACTCACTCCACTTCTCACACCACGATCACTTGGTTGAAGTATTCGCACTTGACACCAGGAAACCAGCAGAGAAAATCGACAAATGCCAATGCTGACTCTTTGAAAAAGATCAATAAAACTGAAACGTCCCTAGGCTGACCCAACCAAGAGAAAGGGAGGGAAGACTCACATAACCAACATCGGAAGTAAAACATGAGCCGTGGCTGATGATGATGATGATGATGATGATGAAATGAACTGATTCCTTGAAAGATGCAAGTTACCAAAATCCGCCCAAGGAGAAACGCGTCATCTGAATAGACCTATAGCTAGTAAAGAAATGTGATTGACAGCCAACCACCTTCCCAAACACAGAGCAGCAGCCCCGTGGAGAGTCACTGATAAATTCTCCAAACACACACGGTAAAAACAATGATCTATAATCTCCTAGAAAACAGAAGCAGAGACAACCATTCGAATGCCTTCTGTGAGGCCAGCATTTCCCTAAGACCAACCTGAGACAGAGACGTTTCAAGAAAGAAACACGACAAACCGACATCTCCCCTTTAACGCAGACGGAAACACCCTCAACAGTGTCCGCAAAGCAAATCCAGCAACTAGGTTTAAAGAGATTTATTTCTACGGCACGATCGAATGGTCGTTATCCTGGGTGAGCGAGACTGGTTCAATATTTGCAAATTAACTTAATGTAACCCGCTACTCAACAGACAAAAAGTCACAGGATCATTTCAACTGGTGTAGACATAGCATTTGGAAAAACTTGACACTGATCACAATAAACGCTCACAGCAAACTAGGAAAAGAGGGAATTTCTTGGACGTGAGGAAGAAATCGTCTACAAAAAATACCGAGCTGACATCGTGCTTGATGGTGAGAAACGATGCTTTCACCCTGAGATCATGAAAAGGGAAGATGTCACCTCTCACTCGTATTCAGCGTATCGTCAGACATCTCAGCTAAGAAAATAATTCAATGAAAAAGAAGCAAAAGGTATATGGATTGGAGGTGAGGAACAAATCTCTTTGTTCACAGATGACAATGTAAAAAATTCTCAAAGAACTGACAAAAAAATAAGTCTAGAATTAATGAACTATTATAGCAAGTTTACAAGCTAGAAGGGGAATATAACAAAATAAATTATTTTTCTTTATAGCGGCAATGAACGGATGGAATTTGAATCAGACAATTAAAATACGATTTAAAATACAATACTGTTTTTACATCAGCACCCCAAATTGAAAAATTTAGGTATAACTCTAAAATAATATGTATGTATGTACATCCATCCATCCATCCATCCATCCATCCATCCATCCACCCACCCATCCATCCATCCATCCTTTATCTATCTATCTATCTATCTATCTATCTATCTATCTATCTATCTATCTATCTATCCATCCTTCTATCTATCTAAACTATCTTCTATGATCTATCTATGATCTACCTATCATCTGTCTATCTATAATCTATCATCATCCATCAACTACCATCATCCATCAACTATCATCTGTCTATGTCCTATCTATCATCTACCTAGCTTCTATATTACCTATCTAATTTTGGCCTTTTGTGTTACAGATAAGAAACAGGTCACATCTCCCAGCTATTGACAAGGGAATTTAGGATTTAAACCCTGATTCTTCAAATTCAAAATCTATCTTCCTTCTAGAGCACAATATTGCCTTGAAATTTTAGTGGAAGTGCTAACAAAGCATTCGGTTTTCCTCCAGGGAGAGTGCGTGTGTGTGTGCGCGCGCGTATGTGTGTGCACGTGCATTTGTATGCGCATGTGCGTGCATGTGCGCACATATGTGTGTGCATGCATGTGTGGATATGCATGTGTGCATACATGTGTGGGTGCACGTGTGTGCATATGCATGTGTGTGCATGCATGTGTGTGGATATGCATGTGTGTGCACGTGCATATGTGTGTGCATGCATGTGTGTGCATGCATGTGTGTGCATGTGTGTGTGCACGTGCATTTGTATGTGCATGTGTGTGCATGTGTGTGCATGTGCGTGTGTGCATGTGTGGATATGCGTGTGCATGTATGTGTGTATGTGTGTGGATATGCATGTGTGTGCATGTGCATGTGCACGTGTGTGTGCACATGTGCTAACTGTTACTGTCTTTCGATTTCTTGGAGACTGGCTTGAAGACGTGTCCGTTTACAGCTTTATCGTTCCCCAGCGTTCATAAAAACATTTCACAACAAACCTGCTCTTACCAACGCATAATTTAAAAAGCAAGACGTCCAATTTTCTTACTATCAGATGGTTAATTACGCCCACCACGCAATTAATTTCCTAGGGCGCGTGCTGTTTTGTTTTCGTTAATTTTGCAAAATTTACAAAGGTTGGTAGGGTATCTGGTAGCTGCTGACTTTTCTAATGGACTGAAAAGCATTCGAAGTATCTTCGCAACGTGTCGACCAGAATGCAATCCATTTTCCAAAAGTTTCTGGCAAACGTACGCAAACGCTCTCTCTGGTAGCAGCTCGTGTTCATATGGTACCTTCTGAAGTGTGCGAGGCATGTTCCTTTGAAGAAATAAGCAGTGTCGACAATCCCGTGACACGAATGTGTCTCTCACACAGGGCATTTCGGCGCTGTCACTTTGACCCAGAGGGAGCCTTGGAGGTTTTGTTTTAACCCCGAGGAATCCCGGTTCTATGTGAGTGACGTAATTTCATAAACATCATCTCCACAGTGATTTCATCAGATGAAATATTCTGGTGTATCTTCCGTCAAACCGGTGACGTTGTTGACAATTGTCTAGGAAGTTATGTAATTCTCATCATTTTCACATTCTTCTTTTATTGATATCCTGTGCAAAGGTTTTTTTTTTTTAATGTATAAACTTAACAGTGGATATATAATTTGTCAGTTAATTTTTTGGTGCATATATATCAAATTTACCATTTTGAGAAGATAATAACTATTATCTTTCCGACTAAATTTTTCTGTATCTCATATTGCTAAGCCCAGTTTTATCAGAATGTGTAGACACCCCCACACGTTTTTAGATGATAAATGTCGTCGTATTCATTTTTATTACTGGTTGTCAGCTTTTAACATGGGGATTGTTCCCATCACCGCAAAGCTAATTAAAAAAAAAAAATGAAAGATGGTTTTATTTATTCCTGGATGCTCCATTTGAGAATTCTCAGCAATTAATTCACGTCGTCTGCAGCTTCAAACCTGTCTCGTCTGAGTGGTGAATCCACGTCTCCCACATGCTTCCAGTGGATCCTCACGGCGTGGACCACGACCGGGGCAAAAGCGTGAGGCCAAGTGCTGACCCCTCCATGGCATGGCCAAAATGTCCTGGTCTGCCTCTTTCTTCCCTTCCACCCTCAATTTCACAGCAGGCTGGACTAAAAAGGGGTGAGGGTCCGTGTTCCCAGGGGCACGGCTACGCTCCCCAAAGTACAGACTAAGTTATTCCGTTTCACCCGTCGGTTTTGATCATGTGTGTGTTTGTGCGTGTGTGTGTGCGTGTGTGTGCATGTGTGTGCATGCGTGTATGCGTGCGCACGTGTGTGCATGTGTGCATGTGTGTGCGTGTGTGCACGTGTGTGCACGTGTGCATGCATGTGTGTGCATGCATGTGTGTGCATGCGTGTGTGTGCATGCGTGTGTGTGCATGCGTGTGTGTGCATGTGTGTGCACACATGTGCGTGTGCGTGTGTGCATGTGTGTGCACATCTGTGCATGCGTGTATGTGTGTGCACATGTGTGCACGCGTGCATTTGTGCGTGTGTGTGCATGTGTGTGCATGTGTGTGTATGTGCATGTGTGTGTGCGTGCATTTGTGTGCACGTGTGTGCATGTGTGTGTGCGTGCATGTGCGTGCATGTGTGTGCATGTGCGTGCGTGCATGTGTGTGTGCGTGTGCGTGTGTAGAGATGTGAATGTGGAGATTTATACTCAGGCAGTCAGTGGTTGTCCGGATATAACTCTTTCCATGTTTCCACAGGTTTGCATTTTTTTAGAAATAAACTTAGACATAAATAAAATGAAGAAATGTGATAGGTGAGCAATTCAAAGCTTACATTAATCAACTAAGTTCTCTCCTCGTCTCTGCTGCAGACAGAGCCTTCCTGCTGCTCTCTGTCCTGTGCTGTCCTCTGTGCTGACGCTGGGAAAAAGACCCAGGCTTACGGGAGGAGAGAACAGTCCCTCTGAGACGGCGACCTCTGGTTTGGCCGTCCCCCTGTCGCGAACCCCGGTCACACAGCGAGAGCTCGGGACGGGCGTTTGGGGTTCAGGGTGAACCCTGACTGCCCGCATGCTGAGCCCGGCCGGCGCTGGGTTTCACGTGTATTTTCGGCTCTAATCTTCCACACAAGCTCCTTTTGGATGAGAATTTGGAAATTCACAGAGGTTAAAGAAAGAAAGCAGGTTCGCCGAGGGCCAGACAGCTCTTGAGAAGAACGCAGACGCATCTGCCTCCACGGACCCCAGAGCCGTTCCCCGAACCGTTTCAAGTTCCTAGTTCGAATTTAAAATCCGAGGGCACTAGCCTGACCGTCCTCCCCGTCCTCAGACAGGCATGCTACGGGGCAGGTTCCTCATGCAAGCTGAGCCTCGACTGGTCCTAAATAATAAAAATGGGATGGTCCCCTCGTCATCATGAAGATTATATATACATATGTGTGTGTGTATAATAAATTCTTAGTTATACATGTTTGAGAATGAGTCTCCATCCTTTTTAATTATGTACTACATAGGAGTATTTTTAAATTTTCAGGAGCCCATACTATCTGATGCCAAAGCGGGTAGAAAAAGCTATTGATATTCCTTTCAGATCCCTTCCATTGGGTTTCTTTTTCAATAAATCATCCGACTCTCAAAGTATTTTGATGACAAACATTTTTTTTTTGTACAATGTCTGAGAACGCTTGGCAAAGGTCGGAGCCGGTCGTCTCGAAAAGGCAGACGAACAAATGAAAACTGTGACAGGATGTCTCCACCCCCCCGTCCGTCCCCTTCTCATGAATAATGTAATCGATCCGAAGTTATTGGACAAAGACGATGGGACCAGTACCGGATGAAAATAAAAAATAAAAAAAAAAAGATCTTTCTAACCCGTGAAAAATGAATAGCCTGAAAAAGTTGTTTGAAAGACCTACACAATCCCACGTGCAGAACGGAACCAGCACTACGTGGGTCGCATACCGTTCCTGTCAAAGCGAGAGGGGGATTTTAAGGGCTGTCTCTCTCAGACTGGACTGTAGATCACCGTTTGTAAGTGGGGTGACTGCGCTGGAACAGAAGACTCTGGATTTTAAGGTACCCCTCAGAACTGCGGGCGAGAGTCGAGTCTCACTATTCACAGTGGGTTGTTCCACAGGCGAGAATCGTGGCCACACGGAAGCTCGCTGGATGTGAAGCCAGCATCTCAGCTCAGCCACGTGCCCCGGTAACTCACACGCGCACACACCCGTGTTTTAAAAAAGGCAGCTCTCGTCTGGCAGTCTCGTTACTTGGGGACTGGCTGGCGTTCACAGGCATAAAAATAAACTGTGCCTGCCCCCCAAAGATACAGAGACGTCCACATCTCATCTGCAAGACGCACAGAGGTTCGGCTGGCTCAGAGCATCCCAACCCTGACGGCGATAAACCCGCGTCTGCGTAAAACAGAACCTCCACCAGCGGGGAGGGGTCTAGTTACCCACCGTGGACAGTGGCCTTTAATTAGCCTTATTTTAGAAACTAATGGTGCAGGATTTCCGCTCACAATCACCGCTGATGAATTAAGCCGGGCCACGCTGCAGGCGGTGCCCGTGTGGGTGCAGGGCACGGTGGGGGGGGACACAGTGGGGGACAGGGTGGGGGGCGCAGGGCCCATCGAGGGCTCGGTGCCTTGCCCACCGCCTAACACGGGCTCACGCACCCTTTTGCCACATGCTGCCTCGTTTTGCTCAAACTAGAGGAGGTGCCAGACATTTCGGGGAGAATCGCGCCCCGATCCTTTTCAGAGTATCAGGCATGTTTGTTTAAATTCCAATCAGAAAGCTTCCCTGTTGCCCAGCATTTGAAATCTATCTGGTAATGTGCCTCGGAGCGATGTTTGAATAACAAAAAGGTGGTTTAAAA